>JRUX01001200.1:0-33048 GCA_001407235.2 Kudoa iwatai
AATAATTATTCCATATGTGTAATTTTATTTCTATAATAATTGTCAACTATCACTTTACAAATAAAAATCTAATATATTATATATAATAATATTATCTAATTTTAAGATTTACATAGCTAAGTAACAAGAATATTCATTCTTTATCAAATTATATTCTATCAAAATAATGATCATAAAAAAATACTATCAATTTTTTTCATAAACAGTAGATATATAGTTTTATTATTGTGTTTGTTATAATTTTAACAATGATAAGGGCTTTTATTTAGTGATGTACTGCTATGTCTTGATCGATGAGATGAGGATATAGATGTTTGGCGTGGTTTTGCTATCAAAAATTAATAATACATGAATATTTATATATAAAAATATTAACTAGGAGCTTCTTCTGGAAGTGATCGTATAGTATTCTTTAATTTTTCAAGTTCTTTTGATAGATCATTTTTTATAAATGATTTCAATTGAGCCAAATCCATATTAGATATTTCATCTGTATTACATTTATTTAATATCGAATTTAATAGAGTATTTGTATCAGATTTAAATGATCTAATATAATTTTAATACTATATGTATATATAGTCACATATACTTTATATTTGATTCTAAAAATGTAAGATTAGAACAAAGACGATTATAAAGAAATTCTTGCTCTTGTTCAAGTTGATTGTTAATATTAACTTTATCTTCTTGTAGCTTAGATAATTTTTTAACACGTGAAATTATATATTTATTTTAAAAAAAAATCACATAAATGATTTATATTATCATTATCAATAATAACTACAACCAATAATACATCAAAATAAATTACTCTTTGAAGCATAAGCTGTTTCTCTTCAATTGTTCTTTTTAGTGAATGTATTGTTTCATCAAATTCATCACGATCAATTGATGAGTTCTTTCTTATTTTATTCCTATTTGTATACTAAATTAAATATATATTATTTATTAAAATTATATTTTATTTTTTTTTATGTTAATTATTTACAGCTCGAACTTTTTTACTAATAGAATTTAATAAATCTTCTTCTTCTTTATCATAAAAATCAGATACATTTTGAAGTTTATCTCTATAATCTTCAGACTTTTTAATGATATTTTTGGATGTGTAATGATGTATGTGAGATTCACAACACATCTATTATACGTTTAAATTTAATAAATAACTTAATTTTATTAATCTATAATACTTTTCCTTCTGTTATTTTTCGAAGTTCACCAAGTTCAGCACTCAATAATGCTAATTTACTTCGATGCATATCTGATTCAAGTTGTAACAAACGATATTGTTTCTTCATATGTTCCATTTCACTCATTTGATTAGAATCAGTTGTTAGTATTGAACCATCAGTACTGGCTTCACTTTCGTATCTATCTGATGTTTTATCACACGGACTTTTCATTTTATTCAATTAATTATTGCGTACGCATCAATAATGATTAGTTACTAATTAGTATCATTAGCAACTACAAACATTATTTTAATGGTATTAAATAAGTCAAAAAATATAGTTTTATATATTAAACTTTATCATTATAACATTAACATATATATATATATTGATATTTATTTTTTTGCATTTTAAATATCATAAATTTATATATTTAATTGATTAATTGAATTATTCAAGTTGAATTTTGCTTATTTCATATACGAATATATTCATCCACTAATTAGTTTCCATGGATACGTTCATAAAATATTAATTTATTATTTTTTGATCATAAAAATCTTATTTAAAATTTATGATAATAAAATTTAAACTTACTTTTATTTTATGAAATAAAAATTCATAAAATATACCAAGTATGAAATACAAAATTACATACTAGAACCATATTTAAAAAATAGAAATTATCTTTTTATATTAATATAATACTAATTTTTATACTATAAAGTTGTGTTATAGAGTATAAAGATATAGTCACTCAAATATTCACTATTTTTCGTAAACCGAATAATAACGATGATGCACATAAAGTGGTAAATTGTAATATGAAAGATATTTCATTTTAAATAATATGAAAATTGTTATATATCTTGTTTTATTAGGTTTTAATAGAATTTAAAAAGTAGTTTATTTTTATTTGATTGACTAGAATAATGTTTTAATGGAAAATATTTTACAATAGTTTATATTATTTATGTAACTGTATTAGTAATAGTTAGTGTAATAACTTTTTAGAAAAAAATGCAAAATATATATATATTTACCTAGTTATATTCATTTAACTATATGTTTTCTTATAGTTGAGAAAATAGATAGTTAATTTAGACAATATTATTTTAATTAAAGTTTATATGGATTAAAAAGAGGAATATAAACATAATGTTAATAATTAAAAAACACTTTTAATTGTTTATAATACAGTTAACTATATAAATATGGTAAATAATGAACCATTTTGGTTAATTATATTACTTACTACTTTATAGTATAACGATTATTATATATTTATTTTATTCATACAATTTTAATTTAAAACAAACTTATATTGATATAATAGTATAAAATTTAGTATAAATTGATGATAAGTTTCAAATAATATCAAAAATGTTATCGTATTAAAAAGTCATACTTCGGAAGTGATCGGTTATTAAATGGATACATCTATTACAGAAGTAATCATTAAAAAATATAAAATTTAATAGTTTTTATTATTATAAAAAAAGAATAAAGAGATAAATTGGTTTGTTTCATCAGAAATACCACAATATCTTGTTCAAATTCAACGTTTATTACGAGTATGAATATTCATGATATATATGTGTGTTGGTATATATGATTTTTAATGTTTTGATGATTAAATTATAGGTAACCATTTCAAGATTATCAATAATATGTATGATAATTGATAATAATCTAAAAATAATATCATAATTTTATATATAGCTGATATAAGTAAAATTCAGCATCAATTATCTCATGCAGAGCATGGTACCATATCATCAAAATTGTACATATGTTAAATGAATCATTATAACATATATATATTAAGTTCTGAAATAACTGGAAAGATTGGTCTATTAGGAAATTTATTAATATATGCTGTAATATATATTAGAAATGATTTGTTTAATCATATATATATATATAAACATTCTAAGATAGTGATATGATATTTTAATTAGAAATAATAATTAATATAAATAAAATATATACTATTATTTGATATTGTTAATTAAGGATATCAATTTTAAAAAACAATCATCATCTAATAGTAGTAGTAGTAGTAGTAGTAATATAAATAATACAATGTCATTTAAACTTTTAAAAGATGCATATTGGGATCTACATCAAGTAATACTAATATTATTATTAATAAAATATATGTATTGATATTAGTTTAAAGAAATATATTATTTATTGGTTACATTATTTGAAAAAGTTGAAGGTTATTTAGGTGTACCATCACGAGATATTGAATCAGCTGATTATGTATGATATATATTCTTATAAATAATGGTTATATAGTATATTTTATAATTAATGTTTTTATTAGATATTTTCTCAATTGCTGACTGATTTGACTCGAGTTTATACATGTTTAGATTATTCAGATCGAATTCCTGATGATATTTTTTGTAAAAAAATTCAAGTTATTACTTTATATACTTAAAATTGATTATTAAATGAATATAATATCATTTATATATATATGTGATTGATATTGTTTATAAAAAAAATAGTATCCAATAATTATATTATTGTATTATTATTTTAGTACATGTTTTAATATAATTTCTTATTATCATTTTTTTATATTATTTATTAGTTATTAATAATATGATGTAGGAACAATTTACTCCACAATTACCAAAAGATATGCTAATTCATTTTTATTTATCACATGGAAAATTAATTATTTTATTATTACGTGTGATTCCATCTAATATGCCATTGAATGAAGCAAGAATATCATCTGATGTATATTGATATTATAATTACTACAACAATAATTCAATAAAATAAATAGCGACCTATTGATGAAAATCATATACGTATAGGATCAATAATGTAATTACTATGATCAATAAAATATAGATATATCATAAATATTTAGTCTATGTGATAAATCAGCTTACACTGTAACACATATATGGAATGTAATAGATTTGATGTATAATTTTGTTTTTTATTAAATGTTTAGGGTGTTTGTTCATTTGATTTTTTGGATGAAATTGTTCTATTAGTTGAAATGAATTTAAAACTATGTCAATTTGTTCGTGATAGTCTGTTTACTATTACTAATTGTGTTAAAAATTAAATTATTAGATTAAATTGTTTATAACATTGTTATATCTACTTATTATAATATTTACTTATTATTTATAAAAACATAATAATTTTTAGGCCTAATTTACTGAAAATTATTATATTTCTAATTTATTAATGTGTATTTTGAACTATAAATTTTATCAAATGTAAATGACTATAAATCTAGTTAGATAGATTATTATTATTATTATTTACATATAAAATTATACAATAATTTAATAATCTAATTTTATAGATATATTTATATTGATTAAAATAATTCAACTAATAGTTTATTTAACTAAATAATTTATCATATACTTGTTAAATCAAATAGAATTAACTATAATTAAAATTTATTGAACTATTTAGACTATAGTATATATTTTTTTAATGGTGCATTTTAATATTTTAAGGTAAATATAATAAGACTTAAAATTTTTTACAATATTATAGATATCTTGGAGCATTTATAGTTTTAATAGCAACTATACTATCTTGTATTGGATGGTCAACACAAAATTTAATATCATATCAAATTGGAAACTATAACAACGTACCATTTACTTGTGGAATAGTTGCAGGATGTTATTTTGCAGGAGGAAAAGAACGTTGTTATACTGGTCTTGCATATCTTATGCATGGTAGTATTCAATTTATTTACTATATATATATATCTATATGAGATGTATTTATATAGCTCGTTTAAGTGCTGATACATATTTTCAAGGTATAACTATTATTACACAAAGTTACAACAATTATCTATATATATATATATAGATATTACAATGAATGATGTTTACAACAATTTTATAGCATCCAATGAATTTCTAGGTATAATTATACAATATATAAATGATTTAAATATGTTATAGTATTAAATGAATTGAAATATAGTATGATTATATACTTTAAATTTAATATATGATATGAAAGCTTATGCTATATAGATTACAAATATATGTGATTATATTTTTATTACATTATTATATAAATTGTTGTTAAATAATTTAATAAAACATATATTTATAATCTATTGTAACATATGACTTTAAAATTCATATAATTATTATATTTATTTTTTTTATAATATTTATAAAGCAAAGATTGGTGATTTGATATATGTTAGGTTTGGTGATTTACTATGTATATTTAATAAATACATTAACTCTAACTTTATATTATTTATTTTATAGTTAATCGAGAAAGTGTTAGAAATCTTACATTAAAGATATTAATTTTTATTTTAATCTTTACACTTTTATTGGCTGTTGCTTTCACTCCATTAATTATATGCTCTTCTATCTTTACTATTATTCAAATAATATTAATTTGTATTGGAGGTATGATTGTTATATATTTCTAATTTATATTATTTTAGCTATGCTTATGCTCTACACTAATTCTTTTGTCACCTATTATATATTGAATGATTTAGCACGTGTTAAAGCAAATGTAGGAGCTTCATTTATTATTATTTGGTTGGCATTTACATTACTTATGATTGGAATATTAATTATAAGTTCATCTGATTTTATTTTAAGAAAAAGAAAAGGAAATAAAGATATTATGAAAAAAGCTCGTCTTTATTAATTTTTATAATATCTACTATCTATTATTAAATATTATTTTTATTACTGTTTCATTTCTCATTTTATATAGTATGAATATTCTAATATAAATTATCCTATATAATTTCATAAAAATTAAGTAGTTATTTTTTTTATTATATAATCTATTTTGTTGTTTTTATTGATGGTTTCTTATAAAAAAACAACAATTTTTAATTAAGAATCAATAAAATATAATTAATTATTTTCATTGCATATTTTTCTTATAACGTTATAACTTTCTTCTTCACCATATACACTAATATCTGGTAATGAATAAATGTTGGTTATTTTAATTTCTGTTGTAACAATCATAACAAATCCAAGTACAAATAAAATAGTAGATAACCATAAACCTAAAAATGATACACCTACAGACATACCATCAATATTTGTAATATCTTTAATAATGATAGATGTTATAATTGATGAATTAATTAAATTGAAACCAACTAAAATAAATATATAATTCATATAAAAATAACTATAATATACCAGATAATAAAAGAAATATTAAACATGTATAATAATGACAATTTGATCTTTTTGGTATTAATAATAGAATAATCGATATCAATGTGAATATTAACACTAATAGAATAAATATAAAACAAATAATGCATGATATTCTTTTTTTTGAAACTATATTTTTAATTAATAAACAATACACAAATTATAATTTATAATACATATGTATTTATTGGGTAAAATAAATGGAATCTTCCAAAGTTTTTCTATTTTTTCCATTTATTAATAAATATTTAATATAAAATACCTGGAGAAATAATATTCACATCTATAATTTAGTTTTATATAATATTAATATTAGATATATTATTACTTGTATCAGCAAACACATAATTAAGAACAGATGCAATCAATGATTGTTCTTAATAGAAAAAAAAAACTAATCTATAAAAATTAATTGTATAAATAATATATACCTCTAAATAATTCAATTTCATCTATAATTCTTTCTAAATATATATATATTATTTTATAATTAAATATATATAATATACTAATAGAAAGATATGCAAGATCATAAGCACAAACTTGTGCACTATTTTCTAATATACATCCTGCATATAATCCTGATTGATACATTATTTCATATTTAACCATAGAATGAATTCTAACAAGATCTTGATGTATCAATGATATAAGTAATAAAACTATTGACACCATTAGTGTAATGATACCAATCAATCTAAAAAATAATAATATTAATATTACTCATTTTAATTATATTAAATGTTATACTTTGTAATATAATA
This sequence comes from Kudoa iwatai, assembly GCA_001407235.2. NCBI lineage: Eukaryota > Metazoa > Cnidaria > Myxozoa > Multivalvulida > Kudoidae > Kudoa > Kudoa iwatai. Next base: position 7,153 of record JRUX01001200.1, read on the forward strand.
ACACACCATATTTTATATATTATGATAGAATATAATTCAACTTGTAATAATTGTATGAACAATAATAATTTTCCCACTGACGCAATCCTTTTATAATTTATCCTACCGATATATATTTATAAGAAAATTATTTCTATAGTTTTTTTTAGTCAATTTTTTTTAATAATACGAGAAAAAAATAATACTTTATAAAAATTTTTTTGATCATTAATTTTATTTATTTAATAAAAAAGAATTAAAATATATTTTATTATAATAGATTTCATATATATTACTCTACATATAGTAGTTGTTCTTCATAAAATGTATTAAAAATTAAAATAATTGCAGTCTTGATAAAAAAAACGACATTAATATTCATTTAGTTAATTTATATATATATTTTCTTTTAAATTACCGTTTACTGGTATACTATTGTTTTTAAAACATAAAGTAAACAACTGGTTGTTTATTAGAAAATAATTATTTCCCATAAAATAATAAATACTCTACTAACTAATATCCAATATGCAAGTCATTATAAATTTTCATCATTAAATCTTAACATATTAACTATGGTTTAATACATTAATTTAAAAAATACATATTTGTATGATTATTTACAATATTTTTATTACAATAATAATTTCCTTATTTATCTAAAATTTAAATAATATTCTACTAACTTTAGTTGTAAAAATATAGTAAATTATTTTTAAATATTCTATTGTAAAATATTATCTCAATCTTAATTTTTAAAAATTTTTTCACTATATTAAATTGCTTAACAATAACACCTTCAAACCCATGCCACAACTCAACAAACTAACCGACTATAACCGATTTAAACTTCGTATAATTGTAAGCCTTCAAAAAAATTATTTGTTACATCTAATTTCAAATAATAAATGTATTCTACACAAAATAAATCATAATAATATTTTTGTATAAACTATATTAGTATTTTTTTAAAGGTTTATAAGAGTGTTAACTTTATGAACCTTCGTAACGTACTTTGTTATTTCTATTTAAGCAATCAGTACACCTTCATATTTATGTCACGATATGATCTAACCGACTATTAACGATCTATGTTGTTTGTGTGATCGTTAATCTACAAAACTTTCAGAGAGCGTATTTTTCTGACAAATCTTTTTACAAATTCCCCGTCCGATAGCTTAACTTTTGCTAATATTATATTGGTTTCTGAATTTTTATAATTTTCTGTGATTCTTCCAAGTCTCTATTTATTTGTTTTTGTAGAATCCATGATTAATAGTGTCACTAATTCTAGGTAGAATTTTATTGATTGCTCTTTTAAAAATTGCTGTCTATGGTTTAGAATGTAACGATTTTTGCCAGTGCTTCCAATAATTATCTAAGATTCATTTTACTCTTCTTTTTCTATATTTTAATTTAAGATTAACTTGACTTGTTTCGGTATACATTGTAATTAGGGTCCTTGTAAGAATCCTCATTGTCAGTCCAAAAAATAAAAATACCATTTAAGCAAAGAGAATCATTTGAACTTAAAATCGTCTTAATCTCTTCTGTTGTTATATTTGTTAGGGGACTACATTTAATCGTATATTCGATTTCAGTAATTATGTGTTGATTATATGAATATTTTCTTGTACCAAGTATTCTATGAAGAGAGCCTCTAACCAATTCAACCATACTTTCATATAAACTCCCATCCAAGGAGCGAGCTCAGTAATTCATTTTAAGTTAATATCACTTTTTCGCAGTAAGAGTGAAGTGCTGTCGATTCTAATATGCCATGCTTTGACAAATTCGCAATGAATTTTGCTACTTACTTAAAATATTTGGCGTTTTTTGATAATACTGCCATAGAATACCCCATTAGACTTGTAAATTTCTTTAAGCAGTTTATAAATTCTTCATCGCATAATGATTTAGCAAGTTTCACATGTATACAAGCAGATTTAACTTTAACGCTAGTACTTACATTAAAAATAGTGAATCGAACGGCAAAATTTACACATGTGTGCAATAATGGTATATTATCATTGATCTTAGAACTTAAAAGGCTTGAAAATTGCGGCTACTGGTAAATTGATACCTGAACCTTTTACAATAGTAATATGTTTTAATTTTAGAATGAAACAAAGAGCGTAAATGAGATATCCAATAATTATTTATGAATCTACATCAATTAGCATCAGACCCACGATGATCTTCGTTTCATGAATATGCATGATAATCAGTCACGTTATATGGCTTTATTTTGGAAGAAAATAAGATATTTAGAATATATAATGTAGAGTCCAGGTTATTTGATTGTCCATCATATCTAAAAATACGTCATCATGTATGTAGATTTCAAATTGAATGCAATGTTTGTTCTTCGCTATATTCATTCATAAAGTATATTTCACAGTTAGATGTAGGGCTTATATGTTTTTTATGATGAGATTCTGTTGATTAAAATTTCTGTTTGATAATTGTAAAGCATCAGCGTATCTTATCTTACAGTATAAAATGAAACGGATTTGCCAAGCTACTGACTCTACTAGTGTTTAGAACTTTAAAAATCGTCACGCCTGTAATCCATGGCTAAATATTTATGTTATTAAGTTTTTCACAGATAGTTTATTTTGGACAGGGATTACACTCCTGTACAAGATTGAAATTATATTCAAATGCATCAACATACTTGACCATATGGATTTCTCCTGTGTTATAAATTTTAAGCTTAAAAGCCAATCTTATCAATAGCTTAAAACAAATAAATTCATTTCTCTCGTTGCTTTATATGCAGGATTCAACTCGTATTATACATATCTTCAAGTTAAATGATTGAAACTTTGCAATTCATCAATAATTCTGCCGATAAATAGTGGCAATAGTTTCTTTTCTAATTTTTCAATTAAAGAGCGACTTTGAATCGCAAAATAAATGTTTATCTAGTATTCAATCTATAGACTCCTTTCAACATAATTTATGGCTATTGCTCTTTGTAATGTACCTTTTAATTATAGCTTAGATATCGTCATATGTTAAAACAGTGTTATTCTAGTTTTTAAATACACAAGCATAAATTTTCAAGTTTTATTTGTCTTTAAAATTAAGTAAATAATGCAACCACATGCTAGCTGAGATGCATCTGTAAGACGTTAGTTTTGCAATTGAAAATGCTTTATTTTTACAAGTTTTAGCGAATGTCCTGTTAATCTTCCTTTATGAAATCTCTCCTATATTCTTCATAATATATAACCATTTCTTAATAATAGTTTTAGGTAATATTTCACAAAGTAATCCTTATCGCTGTAGTTTTGCTTGATGGCACAACATAATGGTGAGGGATTTAGTGAACTAAACTAAATTTATTAGTAAATATATCAACCTTTTCCACTATACCATAAAATCGATAGTTTTCAATGACGTTGTTATAATTTCTTAAGATTTCTGAGGATTATATCAATTTATTGTAACCTGATCTTAATCTCCCTTTCACAAATCTATAATTGGATGGTACGAGTGATACGTCGTGCTCCCATAGAAGTAACACTGTATATCTATCGTTTTATAATTCTATATTGCTGCCAAATATGTGAATAACATCAGCAACAGTTTTAAAGTCTATAAAAATCTCAATTCCAATCGTCCCGAGTAACCAATGATTTTCAAATTCATAATTTTCACTGTCTAGTTCAACAAATGTATAATCACTGTCTTTATTTGAGCTGCTCATGTGAAGTAATGTATTTTGTTTCGTTTTAGGCAATTTTTCGACTCAATCTTACTTCTTACAATAATTTCACTAACATCTTTCTCAATAAGATTAAATCCTAGTTTGCTCTTTTTCTTTACGGTTTTAACGAGATCCCAGAAATAGTCTTGACAAATGAGTATGTATATGCTCAATTTACTACTATTCTTTAATTTTCACGCTTCATACTTTGTACCATATAACTTTTGGCTATTTTTTTAAAGCTATTTGTCATTAGAGCTATAGGCCCTCTTTTTGTATCCATCACAGATTTCACTGATATGATGCTTATTTGCCTAGGTTTATTAGATCTAAAAACATTTAGCAGTAATTTTTATTCGTCAAAAACAGTAACCTTTAGCTGTGATCGCAATTTTTCTTTTTAAACGTCCTATCACTGCCAGTGCTATGAAGGGCATTCATTTTTCCGCTAATATACGGATTCTAATGATTTCTAACGGTAATGCTTAAAATTTGTAAATACGATTTTTAATGCTTCTATAAGGTGTTTTTATTGAAATTCTATTATATTAAATATCATAGAGGCTAGAATAGTGCTCTTTTACTTTGATGCAATAGAAGCATGGTTTACTTGCCTTGCAATATTAAATTAAGTGTCCATATTATAGACAATTATAGCTTTATTATGAATTCTTGTTCCCCATTCCTCGAGTGTTACGTATTTTGTACATTCGTCCGACTAGTGATCTCCGAGGCAAAAAGTGCACTTTATAGCTTTTTGTGAGTATTTTGGCATGAGTACTGTAGCCTCATAAGGTTCAGATTGGTTAAGAATTCCTTATCGAATGGTTCTACTGGTTCTCTTGCATGTACTATGAAATTAATATCTGCTCATAAATCATCTAGAATGAGTTCTCTATTGTGATGTTTTAAAAATTTGCATGAGGAAAGTTTTATAAAAGTTTGCTTATGATGATTGAAACAAACTGCTATTAATCTATTCTTTCACCAAGGAATTCATAAGACCTGATATTTGTGTCAATTCCATTTATCGCTGTTCTTAATGAAGCTGTAATATTTACTGCAGGCCTGATCCTGTTAGTTTTTAAGTAGCGAGTGTGTTTAATAGCTACTATGTTATCGTATCTGGTTACAAGCAGGTCAATAGTCTTCTAAAATTTGTTATCTGTGATCATTAGTCCTAAATTTTTCTAGCTTCCCCATATACAAGTCCGTTCATATGCCAAAATATTGAAATGGTGTTAATCCTTAAATAATGACGAGCATTTGAATAGAATAAATCTTAGAACTACACTCATTAAGTGATGTCGCTGTTGAATTTTTAAAGTTAAATTTTTAATAACGTAACATCTGAGTGATGATAGTTTGAACCATTAAACACATTTTACCTAATGAGGTTGCTTTGTTGAAATGGAAGCAGAGCTTATTGTCTGGTACAAAATATGGTTTACTAATTATCCATTTAAATCTACTTGTAATTCTTCAGCACTACAACTCAATTCCTCCATAGTCTATTGTGTGTTTCAAATCAAATGTTCTCCAGACTAAAATAATTGATCAAGAATACTTTGCAAGTCTTTTTAGCAACTTTAATTTTATTTGATGTGTTGATAATATTTCTGCTCATGTTTTAAGCTGTGCATTACTGGCTAACCGTTATTAAAAAACTTCTCACCAAAGTCAATTAAATTTTTTAGCATATCAACTTCGCTAATAAATTCACATAAATGTAATTATCTCTTATTTTGATATTTCTATTTATGAGAACCATATAACCTCCAAATCGAGTTATGACCTGCGCTAGCCGAATATTAACGATGTGTAGCTCGTGTGATTGTTAATCCACAATAAATTATTCATTTGACCTATTTCACAATAATAAATGTATTCCACATAAGTTAAATTATCAGAATGTGAATAAGGCTGTTAATTTTATGTACAATATATTAGCAATTATTTATTCAACTATATATAAATTCCAAAATAATTAACAATAATCATGTATTTTAATTAGTTTATTTTTTAAAAATGTATATTATCTATTAATATTTAATTTTTATACTAAATGTTTTAACCTTTATTATATAATTAATTCATAAGTTTTTAAGCTATATTAAATTGTCCAATAATAACATCTTCAAATTCATATTACAACTCACTAAAGTAATCGACTACAAACGATTTATAGTTCGTATGATTGTTGTTCCACAGTAAATTCTATATATTTAGTATCATAATAATTATTCTAAATTTATTACAAAACTTTTTATATATTTTTTTAAAAAAAAATTATGAATTATAAAAAGATTAATATTCTTTTGATAGAAAAATAAACAAATTATTTTAAATTATAATATTATTATAAAATATTATAATTGATTAAAATGAACATATTTTTAATATGATAAAAGATATAATTTGACTTAATAATAGTGATACATTACTATAGCAATGTATGATATATTTATTTATTACTATGAATAATTGTGATTATGATGGAAAACCAATAAGAAGTATTTTTTATAATAACTATTATTAAATATTAATATTTAAAATAAATTAATTTAACAAGGTATTATTAATAAATATAATTATTAATAGATGAATTATTTCAAATGAATTAAATTTATGAATAATTGATATATTTAACTTTATAAGTTAAATAATAATAGAAATTAAAAGATTATTATAAAAAAATACATTTTTCAATGAATAATAAATACATATATAAGTTAAAGTTTTTAGTCAAATAAATTATTAACATTTAAACGTTTAATATTTGAATAACCACTAAAATATAAAATCATTTTAAAATATATATTAATTATTTACTTGATATCTTTATGAATTTGATAATAATAATCGGTAAGATTAGCTCTACATAATGTGTTAACAAATTCTTCATCATGTGTAATAACAATTAGTTGAAATGACTGACTTTCTCGACGAGAATTTGCAAGTCTATTTATTTATATAAATTTTAATCAATATTGAAATTTATAATACAATATACTCTATAAGTGATTTAGAGAGTTCTCTAATATGCATATGGTCAAGATTAGTAGTAGGCTCATCAAGTGTTATGACACCACAATTAGCACAAAATGTTTCAGCTAAAGCAAGTCGAATAATAATTGAAGCAAGCATCTATATTTAGAAATTGTTAACAATCAATTCCATATATAATAATAATAATAATACTTTCTGACCAGAACTACATCTTCCACGCATATCTAAGCATATACCATTTTTTATCATTACCACCTTAATATTAACAATAAAATTAAATAAATGATATGAATAATTTCTAGTATACATTTTATTTATATATTTATATTCGAATAAATAATAAAAATTACATGTATTAATAAATTTATTTTATGTAAATGACTTACTAACAAAGTAATTTCTTAGTAATATAAACAAAAGCATATTCATTTTAAAATATATTAATTTCATTCAAATTATAATGTAAATTGATATATTTTATATTAAATATTACCTTATAGTTGTATAGTCTTCTTACACTTATACTATTATTTGATTCATCTTGTTCTGAGCGTATCTCTATTGTTGTTATATCTAAATTCATGAACAAAAATTATTAGATATATGAAATATAATACTATTATATAATAATAGTAACCATTTCCGTGATATGTTCTCATCCAATATTCTTTTATAAGTTTATTAATTTCATTCATCTTTAAGGCATGAAACTTCATAATTGCACTTAAAAATTGTTTTTTTTTTAATAAATAATAATATAGTTAATAATACTTGTCTAATGCTTTATAGTATTTTTCAAGATCATTACCTGCTAATTCAGTTATCTAAAATTAAATATCAATTAATAAATCATTATAGAAATTCATATTATTTGTTACCAAAATTATTATATAATTAGAATGGTTAATAAAAATATAGAAATAGTTATGAATAGTAAGTAAAAAGTGATTGCTAGAATCAAACAAATATATATATCAATACTTTTATAATTTATCAATTAAAACGTTAAATTATAAATTTATTCAACATTAGATAGCATAATTTTTATTATTAGCAATTTAATTTAAATAAAGTAAATAAATATACAATATATTGCATAAAATTATTCTATATTTTATCATTTTTAATGTAATATTTAATAATAACCTTTAATAATGATGACTTTTTATGATATAATATGTCAACATCAGCATAAAATTTATCATTTATTTCATTTTCAAGATGATCAATTTGGTTTTTTAATCCTTCCATTACTCCTTTTGAATGATATATCTATATTTAATAAAGTTTTATTCATTTTAAAAAAATTAATCAACATACTTTCTCTTTAATTTGTTCTATATTTTGTTGATATGTTTTTCTCATTCTTATCATATAAAATTATTATAAAAAACATTAATGAAGAAAAATACGTCTCCAATTCATCAAAACTACCAATTTCACTTATTTTATTCTTTAATAGATTAATATCTACATTAATATGTTCTATTTCAATAGACAACTTTTTAATTTCAATATTATCTTTAAAATGTCTTATTTTATTCTAATTTTTTAAAATTACTATCATTTTTAATTATATGTTAATAGTTACATCAAATTGTACCATATTTTCTTGTAAAATATCAATGTTATTTTTTGTTTTTGAAATTTTTTGTAATTTTTTATTAATTTTTTTTGATTTTTTCTCCAAAATACTATTCATATATTTTATTTCTTTATTATATTCAGTATAATTAAATCTAAAATATATATTATTAAATATTTTAATTTTCTATTTAACATTCTAAACATAAAACCATTTTAGTATTATTTATATATTAAAATAGAATTAGATTAATGTTATAAAATGGAAAATAATTATAGCGTACTTTGAAATTCTGTTATATTGATTTTCTAGATTGATAACTAGTGAATGATAATCACTTTTTACTATGTTAAAATCATTTGTTAAATTTTGAATAGCTTTTTTCTGATTAGCAATATCAAACAACTTATTGGATATAGTATTCTCTAATTTATTAATTTCATCATATAGATTGTTACATTTTTGTATTATATCCACTAATTTCAATTCTTTTTCTTCAATATCAACTATTAATTCTTCTTTACTTGATATTTTTTGTTCCATATCCTTCTATAAGAATTTAATTTTATCATTTACAAAATAAATAATCCTACCAATTCATTTTTTAATTCATTTATTAATTTATTTTCTTCATAAATAACATGCTGTTTAGATAACATAACATCACGATTATCATTTAGCTTTTTTTGACAGTTAACTCTATACATAATTACTTAATCTATCAATATTCATTGAAAAATATAAATATTATTATATCATTTATCTTAAATATTATTTGATATGTTTATATTTTAGTGTAATTTATTTTATAAATATAAAAATGTTTAAAATAAATAATATTTTTATTTAATTAATTATGAATAATAATGAATGCAATAATTATTTATTTTAGAAAAACAACATATTTTATAGATAAAGAATATTATTATAAACATAAATATTATCAATTTAATGACTGAAAATAGTAAAATGAATATTCTACTTAAAATGGAAAGTTATTAAAATAACGTTTTCAATATCTTTTTAAATTTATTTATTAAATTTATATACCTATCAACTTCTAATTCATCAAGTTTATTTTTCATATGAGGTACATTCTCAATATTGGAATCTATATTTAAAATTTTATTAAATATAGATAATAACTCAATATTAATAAAAACGTTAACTATATAATACAAAAACCATAAATTTTAATAAAATCTATATAACAAAGTGTTAATTATTAATGATTTTTAAATAATAAAACTAGATATATATCAATTGATTTAAAATGAAAAATTCACCACTATTTTTATACTTTATAAAGCTTATTTTTATAAATATATAATATAGTTTTATTTTAAATAAAGTTACATTGCATAATTTCTGTTTTATGTAATTCATATTTCTCTAAAATAGACATTTTTTTGCTATAAATATCATTTAAGCTTAATATTCTAGTCATCAGACTGTCAAAATAATTGATTTTAATTTTTTTTTCATTGGCATTAAGCTCCAACTTAATCTAAATGTACAATGCATCATATATAATAGATATTTACTTGTGACTTGTTATTCTTTAATTTTTCAATCTCTTTTCTAATATTCTGACACCTTTCAACCAATTCATCAACATTTATTGCATCAAACTATACAAATATATTATTTTAAATGTTTAATTAACAATATACTTCTGAAAAATTTATTAATTGATCTATAATAGAGTCGTAAGTTTCAATTTCATACACTAAGGTGGCTTCGGACTCAATTAAATTATCCAGTTTGCACTTTATCTATAAAATTTACAATTATTAATACATTTGATCTAAAACATGTTATAAAGCGTGTAACTTTATTATCAAGATTGATTTTTTCATTATTTGATTGAAAACTCCTTTCACAAAGTGGACAACAACTATCACAATTTGATTCTACACTAATACTATCAATGTATATCCTATAAATCTCTTTTGATGCTTTCAATTTGGACAATGATCTTAAATAAATTTTAGTATTATGCAATAATTAGAACCTTTATTTTTATAATACATCAATTTCTTATTAATATTTCAAGTAAGCTATAAATTAATTGTATTTTTATATAAAATTTCTCACTATGAAATTATTATTACTAGAAACAATTTTTTTTAACATTTAAACCAATTAAAAGTACTGATTATAAATATAACCACATACTCTTTCTTTTTTTTTAACATTCCTCTATAATGACACAATAAATTGTCAACAGTATCATATGAACCATGTAATGAAATTATTTTTTCTTTAATATATTCTTGTTTCTTTAAATTTTCATTTATTTTTTCACTAAAAAAAATGTAAATTACACTTCATTACATTAAATTTACTTGCATATGGAAATTTCAATGTTAAACTCATCAATCTTATAGTCAATTAGACATATATCATTTGAAATTCTACTAATCTCTTCATTTTCAAAATTGAATTGACTTTTAGCATATTTTTGACAGTTTGAAAAAAATTCTAGATTAACTTTAGCGTATTCTTTCATTTTTATTTCTTCAAAATTAGAATCTTCCCACCTATATGTATTATATAAGTAAACAAAATAAATTTGGTAGGAATTTTTTATTTTCACTCTTTTAACAACTAAAAACTAAAAATATATGAAATAATAGACTTTACATAACATAATAATATTACCTATCATAAATATTATATCATTAAATGAATCTAAAAAATATATTTAACTGATAATAAATTTAAAAAAAATTAATAACTATAAAATTGGTTCAATTTTAAAAAAAATGTACATATTTTTTAGCTCTTTATCAATCAAAAGCAATTGTTTTTCACATTCTTCAATTAAAAGCATAGTTTTAGAAGCCATAAGCGAGTTATCATATACTTTCTTCATATCAAAGTATTTCTTTTGAACGTCATCAAGTTTACATTTAAGATCTTTATCTTTTAGTGTAAGAGAATCTAATTCATTATTTAATTTGTCAATAAATTCTGTTTTGCTATTAAGATATTGAATTTTTTTAGACAATATATCTCTATTAATGTATGTTGGATCAATCTCAGATAGAATAGATTTTTTTTGAAGTAATTTTTTTTCAATACTTAATTTTAAATTTTCTTGTATATTCTTATCATTTTTTAATTGATTTAATCTCAAATTTAATATATTTAGTTCATTTTCATTAGCTGATAGCTTATCCTTATGAGTATCAATATTTGTTTGTTCAACACTTAGTTTGCTGTTTAAAAAAAATTTTATTTCATCCACTATATCACCAATCTTCGATACATTTTCTAGTGTTATATTATCAATACAAATATTACCAATCTTATGTAGCTGTGCTACGTTAGAAATATTTGTAATGCAACAATCTAAATCAGCTTGAGCATTTTTATATATGGCTGATTGATTGGCAAGTTCCAACTGATGTTCCTTTTTAAAACTTTCGTATTGTTCAACCTTATCATTTAAACGTGACATTTTTTCATTATACTATTTCATTCAATAACATCTAATATTAGATATATGTGAAAATATTACCTTTAACAGTTTTTTGTCTTGATCGTCATGACTTTGAATTAAATTACTTAACTCCAACTGTAAATCATCCATCGAAAGGTTAACTATTTGCTCAATTTTATCTTTTAATTCATCCAACACTTCTTTCTTAATAACAACAAGCGATTGATACTTTTCTATAATTAATTTATGCATTTGAACACTATCATTATTATCTCATTTTTATGGAATTACCAAGTTTTCCCATTTTTTTCTTAATTTTTCCCATCAAACTATCTACCTTATCATTTTTTAACTAAATAATAAAAATTTCCATTTATTATTTTTAACTTATTGCAAATAAATACATTCCATTCTTTTAATTGTTTTTCTAGTTTTTCAACATCAACGTAAACAAGTCCATACTTTATTTTGTAATCAGTTAATTTATTTCTAAGCTTTTAAATATAATTAAATATCCATTACCATATAAATACTTCCTCTAGTTTAACTTTTTTATTCTCCAAATGGATTAGTTCATTAGTCATTTCCTTCACATTTAAACACTAAAAAACATATATTATTAAATCTTTTATAAGCTTAATAATTTAATTGAAAAATTAAAGCACTTATTTATTGTAATAACATAAAAATATAAATGTATATTATTACCTGATTTTTTCTTGTATCTCTTATACTTTCCAATGCTTTTATGTACTTAGTAGCAGAAAATATAGCATCAAACTTTTCTTTTAAAATTTTTGGTTCGCTAAGTGGCCATGTTGAAATTTCTTGGTGGCAAAAAATTACATTTTCAAGCAATGCTTTAGATACACCCAAGTGATTTATCATCTATTATAACATGTATCAACAAATTTATTAAATAGTGCATATTTTTTAATAATTTTTATAATTACTTCATGAGATAAGTCAATACATCGAGAACTCATACTAATATTCTTTAATAAAATGTATTTTTTTATTCAAAAGTAAAATAATTTATCATACTTTACCATTTTGATCACTATACACAAAACTACCTTCCAATGATCTTGATTCTACTTTTTTTTGCTAGATAACCAAAAAATATTTATTTAATAAAACAAATTATTAATCAATTATATTAAGACTTTTTGAACTGAGATTAATGATCTTGTACACACACATTTGTTAGCTTTAATATCAACAAACTCCAATTTGACAATACCTTTCACCTCGCTTTCACCATTTATCTATCATAAATTAAATCATCATTTAATATTAAACTAATTCTTTTAAAAAAATAGTGTTCTAACATACTTTAGGATCATGAACAAAAGAATTCAGCTTACAACCTGTTGGAACATCTCCAGTAGTTATATACTTTAATGACTCAATTATTGTCTAATAATATGTTTTAAAAAAAATAATTTTATAACATTAAAATATATTACAGTTTTTCCAGAACCATTTGGCCCCAATATTATAGTCAGTGGTCCATCAAATGTAATACTACTCATTGTTGCAGGTGAATAGCTACGAATACCTTTAATTGATATTTTGCTAATTTTAGACATGATATATTCTTTAAATTCTATTTTTAACTTTACGTTATTAAAAACAAGAGTATAACAATTTAAAGTATGCGCGCTACTTTCAGTCCAATTAATAAATTAATAATCGTTCACACGTGTCGCAGCACATATCGATTTAATTTTATTTAATTTGTAAAGCATTTAAAATAAAAAATCTAAATCTTTACTAATAATTTTATTTATTTATTTTTAAGCTATTAATGAATTATAAAGATAAACAAATTATTACATAAATTCTATATAAACATTAAAGGTAATAATCGATGAAATAAAATTTTCCTTTCTTATAATTTCATGTTACTAGTTGATTTGTTTGAACCATAACATTATAAAGCTTACATTATTAATTTATTAAAAAAGAAATTGTATACATCTTAAACATAAAACAATAAATTTATTATTATATTTTAAAATACCCAATCAAATGTCCTCATTCAAACTAAATTTGTTTTAAATTTCATAATAAAATTATCTATTCAATCATTTTTATTCTAAGTTTATATTATCATATTTTATATTAAAAAACTTATTTTATTCAAATATTCTAAAGATATATAAACAAAGTACTTTAGACGGTTTATATTCTGGTGCGTGCGCATTTGTTAAACATTAATAATTATTTTTTTAAATGTCAGAACTAATATTACAGGTATTTCGATTTAATTTTCTAATTAATAGGCTTATTTTTACTGTTATAAATTTTTTTAAGGAGTTAATCAAGTATATAAGTAAGAAAATCAATTTTTTATTATAATAGGTATATAAGATTCAGTAAACAACCCAAATATTATCAAAAATTAAGACACTAAATAAATTTGGATAAAAAACTATAAAATTATATAGTAAAATATAACACTTTTTTACTTAATAAAATTATATTTTTCTTTTTTTAAATCTAAATCAAAATTTAATTATTTTAAACAATTACTATGTATACTGATGAGGCAATTATTTTAAAAAATAAGCATTTAAAAAACAAAAGCCAAACTAATTTCTTCTTATTATATTATTTTAATTTCTTAAGATTTTTGGTTCATATCAGATACATACAAAACCTTATAAAAAGGATTATATAATGGTAAATTGGAATGATTATATTCAAAATGTGTTGGTACAAATTATTTTACCAAAAATTGATACTTTATATCGAGTAATATTTTAAAAAAATTTAAAAAAGTTTATTAAAATATTCAATTTATTGAAAGTAGCTCATTTTTAAGGGTAATAAATAATTGGGTATTAATAGGCCTAGCATCAATATTGTTGTAAGAAAAAATTGAATATGGAATTATAACCTTTCACTTTATTTGTAAAATTAACATATATAACAAAATATTTGATTTATTTTATCTAAATTATTTTTTTTAATTCAATAAAATTTAATAATTATATTAACTAAATCGCTCTATAGTGGCCTTATTAACATCGACTTTTATTTGACTAATTGGTATAAATAAATAATTATCAGATTTATTTAGTTAAAAACGATAATAAAAAGTGATATAATATTTTATTTATAGTTTTAAATTTGATTAATTAATATTGTAAATTTGGAGTGGGCTTGTGGTAGCTTGTTGGCTTCTGCAACCATTACACTAATACTAACGATATATTACTTAAAAAAAACGATATTCACAAAATTTTACCTATTTTTGAATAGTTTTAGATATGGGTTAATATGTAACGTGCCTTTTTGTATCAATTCAAGGTCTGCATTACTTAATTAAAATCCATTAAGAATAGAAATCAAAGTCATCTTCAGATCTCTATTGTGGTAACTAAAATTTTACCAAATCAAAATACTCTGTAAATTCTTAAAATAATAATTAGCTATTAATATAGAAGTATTAGATGTTTTACTTTTTCGAACACACCCAGGAACTTGAACTTGATAATATGTGCATTGTTGTTTCACTAAGGTTCTTTGATGTAAATTGAAGCTAAATTCTTAAAAAGACATATCTTGATATGCTTTTTAGAATTAACATTTGAGTTTAATTGTTAAAATTAGATTATTATTGAAGCTGCCATGCTACATAATTTCCTGCTAACTCTGTCTTTCATCTGGAGTTTTTTTAGAGCTTTGTAAATGAGTAAAAATCTAATGACAATACTCCAAAAAATTTCTTAGATTGCTTTAAATTACGTATGACTAAAAGTAATCTATTTTAATTTTATTTGATAGCTAGATATCTATAAAAGAATTGTAGCCTTTTTTAAAAATTAAACTTTTAATCAAACTATAATGATTATATTTATTAAAATAATAATTTATTTTTACTATTCATCACATATTTCCCACTTTTTCTCAATTTTCTACACTTTTAATCTAATTTTAATATCAACTTTATGTTTTAAGTTTGTTTATAACTCTTTTCTAAGGAAACACTACTTCTAATTTGTAATAATGTTCCAATTACATGATTTGAGTTGATTGCAATACTTAAATTTATTATAAAAATATATACTAATTTTTAAAAATAGCAAGGCTTTACTTGAATGTTTAAATAATAGAAAGGCATAATAATTAAAAAATGATCTAAAGTTTTACAAAAATTTTAGTAAGCATCTAATTTTCGCTAATTAGAGGTGTAAGCGTTGTTACAATTAAATTATGAGTGAAAATAACGTAATACTATTGTGATATTTATAATTATTTTTTATTTTAAAAGATAAAAAACTGATTAAGTTTTCTGCGTTTGAAAAGTCAATACATAAATGAATAACATATAAGATTATGTTAATTAAAGTTTATATTTATCACAAGAAAACTCCAATATGAATACTTATTATTTCTTAAATAAATCTGCATTTGGATAGATTAATGAAATATTAATATTTTTAATGTATATGTATAATGATTCAATATTGGATACTGTGAAATTAATAGTTTCATATTAATAACTGTATGATTGAATGAGACAAACCGATATTTTGTTATTGAAATACTAATATCTACATTTATAACTAAATGAAAACATATACTTTATGATAATTATTTATATTATTTAACAACTAAATTAATTTTATAATATAACTTTACAGAAATTAGCATATAGTCTGCCTTATTTAGTCTTTTGACCTAAAAACATTGATTTAACAAACAGGGCTACTTGTTACAATGTAAGATGAAAATTTATAAAAATTTTATTTTATTATACTCTAAATAAACTGTCAAATAAAAAAATTATATTGTTTTTTTGAAAAATAATGATGTACTATTAACTGATCATAAAAGGCATTTATTTAAAAAAACAATGTCATATATGTCACAGAATAGAACCCTAATGGTTACTATTAATGTCTTAGTACTAGTTAGACATAATTATCAGAGCATATGGAGATACAAAACTAATTAATAGCCTGAACAACTATTAGTATGTAGCTTTTTGGTACTATTGTGTGTCTATTAGTTCCCAATTTATAAACCTAGATATATCTAGCGCAAACGGTAAGATTAACGGATGGAACTGAAACTAGAGAGAACTTCTCTATGATAGACCTACATGACAAAAATTTGGTTTATAAGATTTAAACTGATGATAACCCAAGCTAGAAGAGAGCAAAATTTATACAACTGAGCTAGGGAATAATTGGAACAATGGGCATATAATGAGTCATCTCAATATGAGCACATTAAAACATTAATCATTGATCGAAATAGCAGACATTTGGATTTTTACGAGGCAATGAAAAATTTTACCAATCGTGCTTAATGAAAAGATGAATTACTACAAGGATATGGTGAAAATGTGATTGCATTAGAACGAAAATGTTTTTAGTACCATTTCACAAAGAGACTTTGATCAAATGACACAAAAAAATTTGTATTAGTAGGGAATATAGTTAAAAGTTTAGAAGCAGAAAGCATATAAAAACGACTTAGTAGAAGCTTAAATCTTATGGAAACTACAACGGAAGCAGTAGGCAGCCATCAGGTTTAAAAGTAACTTCAAAGGGACTTATATATCAGTGCAAATAGGATACTTTAAAAATTTTCTGAATGAGTTTGAAAAGAATTTTTTGTCATTCAAAAAAGTTATTCTTAATGGAAAAGAAAATTGGAAAATTTTAAAAGCCATAAATATGAGCATATACAGCTCGTGACTAATTTAAATATTCTAAAAATTTAAGCTACTACGTCTCTTTTATTGATTCCGAAAAAAATGCAAAAGCGTTTACACTGAATTGATTTTAGGAGAATCACTAATAAAATCTTTGGTATATACTGGTTCTAATACATCATTAATTAGTGATGAATTGATTTAAAAGTTAAAAATTTGGAAATGCGTTAAAAAATGTTCTTTTAGAATAATTATGGCTACAGCTAGTAAATATGATGTTATTGGTAGCCAGAAATTGAACTTCTACATTTTCAATATAGTGAGACAGCATAATTTTCTAGTTGTGGAGAATTTAGTCTAAGATCTTATAATTAGTCTTTATATTTTGCAAAAAATGGATGATATAGTAGAAAAAAAGAATGGGAAGGTTTATCAAAAAGGTTTTAAAGCAGTATCTTGTATAATTAAAGGTGACCGTAATTGACCTATGCTTGATTACTATAAAGATGCTATATATGACTCAAATAAACTATTGTAGAGCATTAATTTAGCTGCGCACGGTATCATTCTACATAAGCAAGCATATTCAATTAAACAGCAGCATAGGAGAATGCCATATGCTCTTTTTCTTGAGATTCGTAATCAAGTTAAAACATTAATTAATGAAGGCATAATAGAAAAAAAATTTAAAAGCTCTTAAGCATTCAGTATTATTTCAATTAAAAAAAACGATGATTCGATGACACTATGCGTAGATTATAGACGGTTAAACGCTATACTTAACCGGATTCGTATTCTCTTTTAAGAATTATGGATACATTAGATGACTTTAATTGTGCTTTTTTGTTCTAATAAAAGACCTTTTGAATAGCTTTTCAAAAATCCTATGATTAATAAATCAAAAGAAATGATTGCTTTTTATACTCCAGATAAAATATATAAATTCAAATGGATGATATTTGGGCTGTGTAACGCGCCTGCAACTTTTCAGAGACCAATGAATCAGCATTTAACTAAATGCTTAACAAGTTTTATGCTATCTATATGGATAACATTATAGCATGCAGCAAGACAGACTAAAAAAGAGTATGAAAATAATCCAAGGATCATTCTTGACCTCATTAAATAGGCAAATTTATCGATAAATGCAAAGAAATACTCTTTAAAAAAAAAGGAATTAAGCCAGATAATAAGAAAACGAGTATATCCAAAATATTAAGGAAATAAGACAATTTGTCATATTTTTGCCCTACTATAGAAAATTTTGTTTAGATCGTTTACACATTGTACAGTTTAACATAAAACAATGTAGAATTTATTCTGGATATAAAATGAATTGATGTATTTAACATGCTACTCAATAAACTTATATTGTAACCAATACTTGCTTATTTGGATTAGAATAGGTTTTATATACTCGATATATATATTAGTCATGATGCAATTGGAGTTGTTAGCTAATGCTAATGCCATTAAAGAATTTTAAACTTATTTATTTGGTCTAAGATATTCAATTCGTACAGATCATTCACGTTTAAAATCTTTAATGAACTACAAGAATATTTGATGGGCTAAAAGTACAAGGGGATCACGGATTAATATTTAGGAAACCTTATTATATATTTTTGGCAGGTTAAGGAGAGTATTATTGGCACTCTTATACAAGATATTAATGATAAACATGTCAAACTTTCATCTATTTTCCTATGTAAATTGTGATTAATATGTTGCTCTTTTGACATTAATTGGGTAAATATGGTTCAAGCTGGTACTCATCCTATGGATGATTTAATAGCTGTTACGAATGATGTAAAAGATGTAATGTTAGTGAAAGTTTTTAATATAGTCTGTGAGCAGAATTTAGATAAGACTATCAAATTGAATTTTATCGCCATATGTATTTACTATAACTACAGGATAGCATTCACTTAGCATCTTTCTCCTTAGATCTCATACGAGCTTCATAGGTCTAGTGAATTAAGATCTCTAACCTCTATGAATCGATAAGATCTAGACTTGCATTAGGGGTACCAATTCATCGATGGCTGTTATCCTATATGTACTCATATTTTACTGGAAATGATCCACAAATGAGGAGAGCTGTATGTTTTATCAAAGATTAGTTCTACTGAACACACCTCCATAGCACCTTTTCCCTTTTATCAAACCACCGGAAGTGCAGCAGAAATTGCCATTTTTTAATGTTAAATTATAGAGTTTATGCTTAGCCGCTTTTAGTAGACAGAGTTTAGCTCAGTTCGAAGAGCAAAAGGTCATCCATGCCTGTCCTGATGATAGAGTGACAAAAGCTATGTATTGGAATTGATATTGTAGGACTACTATTTATTACAAAGGATAGAAATCGCTACATTCTAGTAGTTACATATTATAACACGAAATACTGTGAAGCATTCCATACTCCTTATCACAGGGCCAAAACTACACCACATACTATGGTTAAAAAGTTCTTCTGAATTTTTAAGCTTCCGAAGGTAATTCACTCCGGAAGTGGAGGTTACTATGACGCTCAAGTATTTTCTGAGTTACTTAATTGTCTTGGGATTAGAAAAATGCGTACTATAGCTACTATCCTCAGTCAAACTATCTACTGGAACGATTTAATCAAATATAAATCGATAGTCTTGTGAAAATTCCAGTACAATTGATGACCAGGATGAGAAAATTTTTTATATTATGTAGGCTTATCGTTTGACAAATCAGTAGAAAACAGGTTTCAGCCTTAACATGTAAATGTTCGGTAAGAAGCATCAAACACTTTTTAACATTAAATAAGGTGAAACATCGTTTAATTTACTATATCATGCAAGAAGTCTTATACATAATGTTAACACTATTTATAAGGAGTCTAATGAAGGTTTGATTCAAGAATAAAAAGTAAGGAAAGAAACATGTTTAAAGCTGGGAATCCTTAATACTCGACTGGTGACTGGGTATATGTTAAAAAACAGTACGAAATAGAGAGTCATGTGATTATTGGATAGGCTCATATAGTTGTTACACAAATAAATGGAAGAATTTCAGTCTTGATATTAAGGGGACGTTAAACAATTAGCTTTAACAAAACGAAGCCTATAATTAGCTAAAATAAAAACTGAGGCCAGGGTTTGAAAATAAGAGTTTAAGATAAAAGAAAAATAAAAAAGCCATATTCGTTAAAAAGATTACATCGTACCATCCAATCTAAATGGGAGGAAGGAAGTGCTCCAGGATTATACACTAGCTATTACTTTTAGCGTCTAAGCAACAATTAAACGGTATTATCTCAAAGATGAAGATTGAATACTAATTAATAGTCCAAAAAACTATTAGCTAGTAGCTTAATGTGCATTATTGTGTCCATTAGTTCCAAATTCATGAGTTTTGATATGACTGGTGTAAAAGGTGATAGTAAATACTAAAATTTGAATAGATTTGTATTATAGGCTCTACAAAATAAATATGATAATATTTCATTCATGTTAACTAATGCTAGAAAGAGTTATTACTATTCAAATTGTAACTCCATCATCTAATCAACTGGTATTTTTGAAGTTAAAAAATAAAAATCTATTATTTTTATCATAAATAAACTTATTTTTACTATTTCATCATAAGGAGAACGGATTAATGGTAACCTCTGTTAGATTTTTGCCGTGACGCAAGTCCTGCAAGCGACATTCAATGTTAACGTCCGATCAGTGTCGATAAATTCCGATACAATAATAAGGGTTTTTGCCACGTATCTAATGAACAAGTTGACCTCATTTGTGAGTCTGTCTATTATTATATAACATTAATAATATAGAATTATTAAAATAAAATTTGAAAAGAAAGATATTTTTTAAAATAAATACATGAGAAATGTGAAACAATTTTAAGCGTCTACGCAATTTAAGGATAAAACATTATCCAATTATATTAGCACATAGATCTGTGTGATTGAATCGAGGTGCGGTAATCTCTTTATATTGTTTAAAATGAGGTTGACCTCGCTTTTGTTCACTAATAAATTTTTGATCACAGGTTAAAATTATTCTTTATTGAAAATTACCATGAAATATCATATGTATTGTAGGTGGGTTAGGACAACTTGGTGGAAAGTTTTCTTTGGAACTAAGGTTTGATGATATATATATAAATATGATATTTTTTAAATATTAATATTTAAATTATAATTTTAGTAAGCGTTATGGTCCTGAAAATGTAATATTGAGTGATATTAGAGTACCAACATCATTGCCAACATCGTATATTCCTGCAGGTATTGTCATAATACTTGTGTATGTATTAAATTTTAATGGTTTTTATTCGTTAACATTTTTTACATAATTTAAAACGATAGATAATGTAACTCTTATCTATCTTTGATATTATGATTGTAGTATTAATTGATTAGAGTTTAATTTGACATAAAAACTAATTTTTTAAACGATTATTAAGCATATTATTATAGAAAATATCTTAATATTTTCACCTAAAAATGTAACATGGCATTGTATATTTAAATGATTAATTAGAAATAAGTGTTTCTTTACCATTACGTACAAAATAGTTTTAATAAATTTAAATTTGGGTAAAATAATGTTCAAAAAACTGACACTATATCTACTCAACTTTGTTAACCTTAGCTTCACACAGACTACATGTTATTTTTATGATTGAATACTTTATATAAGATTGTGAGACAAGAAAAATTTTTTTTAAGAAAATGGCTGTATTTAAAGTTCAACAGTGAGGACAGTTTTTGATACCATACTAATGTGTAAAGATCACGAGTAGCTGTGTACATTATGATTGAGCATACTGCTATAATCACTTGTCCATTGATAATTTGGTTATAGGCGCTATCGATTAGCAGACATTGTAGTTGAAATCATACGCTTTTTATATAATTTTTAAAATAATTACCTATTTCTTCTTGTGTCATTTAATTTTTAACCTATTTTATCGATTATCTTATAAATGTTGTGTCAAATAAAAACTGGATGTTTATTACTATGGATGGTATATATAGATAGACATGAAACGAGTACAAATATGGATAAAATGGATACTAATATAATTTAAAACGATGTGATTTTTATGATTAATGATAATTTAGGCTTTTTTGAATAATAATTATTAAAATAATCATTGTGAGGGACCACTTTTTAATTAGATTAATAGCTAAAGTAAAATCTGTTCATATGTAAGAATTGTTTTTATGTATCAATGAAAATTAAATAATTATATTATTCATTAAACTAAGTTATTTTTTGTATATATATAATTACTTGGTTAGCAAAAATTGTACTATTTATTTACAAATAATAATATAAAGGGGTGAAATTTGAAAAGATAGATGTATGTAATATTGAAAATATTAAAAAAGTCATTGATGAGAATAACATTACGTGTGTGATACATTTGGCTGCTTTACTTTCTTATATGGCTGAAATTGACCATAAACTTGCTCATAAAGTTAATATCTATTGCCTATATCCATTATTTGAAGTAATTTAATCTTTCCATAATTTTTGATTTATTAGAATATATATCATAAATTAGTTGGCAAAAGAAAAAAAACTAAAATTATTTATTCCAAGTACAATAGGAGCATTTGGTCCTGAATCACCACGTTCTCCCACTCCTGATATATGTATTCAAAGACCCAAGTCAATATACGGTATTTCTAAAGTTTATGCTGAACTAATTGGAGAGGTATAATAATATATTATAATATTTTTTGTAATGATTATTTCAAGTATTATTTTTTGAAACATGGAGTTGACTTTAGATGTTTGCGATATCCAGGAATTATTTCATCTGAAACTGAAGCTGGTGGTGGAACTACTGGTAATTGCTAATTATAAATAACTAGCTATTTTACATGAAATTAAAATAGATTATGCAGTGGATATTTTTCATGAAGCAGTTACAAAACATGCATATACGTGTTATTTAAGCAAAGATACTCTACTCCCTATGATGCATATCAATGATTGTATCAATAGTACAATCAATTTTATTGATGCTGATAAGAAATTACTTAAGCAGCGTACCTATAATATTGGTGCTGTCAGCTTTACACCCCAAATTCTAGCTGATGAAATAAAAAAACATATATCAGATTTTAATATTAACTATAAAATTGATCCTATTCGTCAAAATATTGGTATAATATATAATTATTAGTTTTGGCACTATATTTCTAATTACAAATAAATATAGCTGACAGTTGGCCTAAAATCTTTGATGATTCTAATGCTAGAAAAGATTGGGGACATGATCACAAATATGATATCACATCATTAACTAATGAAATGCTTAAAGTAGTTATCTATTGTGTATTATTTTTATTAAATATAATAATTTTTAATTAGGATATAAAATCTAAAGTTGCCTCAAATAATATTAATTAGTTATTATAATTCTATTGAAGTAGGTTATTTACATACAATTACATTTTTTTCTAAATTCAATATATAAAAACCATTACATTCGCGGTATGTTTTAAGTGTGTCAAATTACAACTTAAAATTAATATAACTCTTATTAAACTTAAACTTATTGGAATTTTTTAACTGATATGAACTATTTCTTCAAAAGAAATCTTATATCATGATGTTACTTTTAATATTTAAATTTAATATACCAAATTAATCATTCTTAATTATTTATAATACTTTATACATTCTTTTCGTATTTATAGGTATATTATAATAATATTCTCAAACAGGATAACTATCATGTATATTTTTTTGAATCATAGATGGCATATTATACAAAAAAAATTACGTCTAATAGTATCATTTAGATAGTTTGTTTATTAAATAAACAAATGCTAAAAAGATACAGATCGGGGGTTATCTCTATACTAATTTAGATATTCGGGATCGTTCGTAATAATGCGGTACGTTGGGTGAGTGGCACCTTGACATTTATTGTATTAAAAGAGTCACCAAAATTATGGTTAGTTACATAAATTTATTAAAATTAACTGTGATATAACACTTTTATATTATTTGTAGTATATTAATGTGTATAATTGTACATTTTAGAATTTATTTCTAACTTTTTGAAAGTAATGCTTTTGAGTATATTACATAGAATCATAAAATATTCATAAAAGTATAAGAGATATGTATCTATTTTACTAACTGATTGTTTATTTTAGTCTTGTAATAAATTAATAATGTTTTTGTTTAATTTAAATGTTGTCATTGAATTTATTGTAACCACATTTATTATTAGCCCATTTTTAAATAGTTGATAATGATTCTCATTCTAGAAGTATAGTTTTTTATTAATAGATTTTTGTGCAATTTTTAAATATTTAATTAGTTTCTTTCTAATGGAATGAGTCCATTGCAATGAGAATGTAAAAAGTTATAAAAATAGTATCAAAATTTGTATATTTAAATTTTAACTGGAATATTTAATTTAAAATGGTATCAACTAAGAATATGTTTTGTAGTAATATTTTATAAACTAATTTGTTTTTAAAAATATATATGCCCCATAGTAATTACTCGAATGTTGCCGACCTATTTCCGATTCACGATAGATAACCCAGTGATCGTTTTACTTTTAATATTTGACTTAATTCATAAATATACTTTTTTTATCAATGAATAAAAACTATATTTTAATTAATTTGATATTTATTTTGATGATACTGAGGCATAAGATTTTATTCATAATTAGATAATCGCTAAGAGAAGTTATTGCTGAAGAGTCTCATGTAATAAAAAATCATAAGATGGAAAAGAAGTAAAAATAAACATTTTTTAGCTCAATTTGCATACATAAATATAAATTATTCATTTTTTACCTTGATTTGTAAAGTTTATTAAATATTAATTAAAATAAACCATATTTTAAATGTAATAAACATTTTACATATTAATACAATATTTATATAATTATTGTTGTTAAATATTTATATTCAAGGAAAATTAAGGCAAATATGTAAAACTTCATAGTCTAAGATTTATTTTTATTCAATGAAAAATAAGATACAAATTTTTGATTAGACATAAATCATGTCAAATACATTGTTTTTTTTTAATTTGCTAGGTTATATCGTAGTAGTAACACTAGAATCAAAAATTTTTATTTTTTACAATAGTTTTATTATTTAAAAAAATATGTTATAATTGACTATAACCACTAAAGAATTCATCATCCCATATTGATATTGACATAAAAATTAATCTAAAGATTTTTAAGTTAATTTGAATTTTTTGAAGTTACAAAATTGTAAAAATAAAACTATAAGACACAAATTAATAACGAAAAACTTCCTCATCAATTGCAACAAAGCACATATATATTTAAGTTAACTACCATTGAAATTATATATTGTTATTGTCAATCTTTATAATATAAACTAAATAAATAAATAAATAAATTTTTATACTCAAATTTAAAGAGTAGCAATTCTAATTAAAAGGGAATCATCATCAAAATTATCATATTTTATAATATTAAGTAAATTAAATCAT
>JRUX01001202.1:0-28180 GCA_001407235.2 Kudoa iwatai
TTTAAACAGGTTTAAAACCAAATAATGAGCAATACTTATAAATTATTATGGTAAAAGTTCATTTATTGGACCACTTAATCAAATTAAGTTACCTGCACAAAATCTAATTTACATAGTAAAAACGGTTAAATTATGTTATTACTGCGAAAAAATGATGAATTTTGTTTGATATGCTACTCGAATGAAAACCTTTTATTAAAACTTTTCTATTCAGCACCATTTAGCAATAACTATCATGGCAATAAAAATGTTAACAAGAATTAATATAGTAGAAATATTTGTCTAAATGATATTAAAGTAAAAATTAACTATCTCTATAAACGCAATAACAATGCTATGATCTAAATTTACATTTTTGAGATTAGCCCTATATCTCCCTTTCACAAGGTAAGGTGACTATAGAGTTTCAGATGTTTGTTCGAAACGAAAACAATGATGATAACACGATGTAAAAACTGTAGCAAGGTTGATAGCAATTTAAATTTTTTAATCTGTGTTTAAAGATCAAGCCTTCATAAAAAAATATAGTATTTTTTTAAAGACTTAATAAATCAGTTGGTATATAAACTGACACATTTTTCACGTATTTTATAAAAATTCATCATTTATATAATGAAGGCGCCATTTTCGAACATATAAACTTTTAAATTTAAAGTATTTTAAAAATAAACTACCAAGTGCTTTATTCAGATTATACAATAACATTAAAAAATAATTCAATGTAAGCAAAGACTACATTTTACATTAAAAAATGTAATTAATGATCAAGTAATCCATCAGCTATGGGATTGGCATGAATTTTTATTTTTTGTATGGTAATACTTTTAAGTGGTCGATTTGTATCAGGATCTGTAGGGCTTCTTTCCATTGCATCTAGCGTGTCAAACCCATCTATTACTCTATTTGTTTAATATATCATTCGCTCATTCTGAAATACAAAAAAATTTAATCATGTCAAAATTACTTTCCAAAAACTGTATACTTATGATCCAAGTGAGATTGTTTTGAATATGTGATAAAAAATTGAGACATATTCGTGTTTGGCCCACTATTTGCCATAGAAACAATACCTCGTGTGTTATGCTAAAATAATCTAAAAATAAATTAGTTAACAGTTAAATAACTTTAAGCGATGCATGAAATTCATCAGAAAATGGTCTCTTCCATATAGAATTACCACCATCACCTTTATTGGTTGGATCACCAGTTTGTACTATAAAGTTCTTAATATTTCTTCATAAATCATATAGAATATATGTAAATAAAAATAACAATACCTATGAAATTCACATCCATCATAATATCCACTTGCAGAGAGTGCCAAAAAATTCTTAAGTAACAAAATGAGTTGACAATTTTATAAGATAATAAACACCTCACATGCTTTTGGAACTTCAGTGCAAAAAAGTTCAATTTTGATATCTCCTAAGTTTGTCTCTATAGTAACAGACTAAACATAATATCAAAGTTAAACATAAAAATGAACAAACCATTTCGTAGCGCTACAAAACAAAGTCTAACTTTCTTGATGTTTTCCGAACATTTACGAATTTGTGTGATGTTAATTTTTGAAAATTTTATTGTATTTATTAGAAAACGATACTAATTTTTTGGTTGAAAACTAGTAGATCAATGTAAATTGAATAATTAAACAAAAAAAGACTTATCTATACTAAAACGTTCTGTCATTTATGGTTTTAACCAATGTACATAAAGTCAGAATATCTAGAAGGGCACAATTTTATTCTTTAAATTTTGGACTGTTTAGAGAATTAAGAATTAAATTAGATGCTATTTTATGGCATAAAATATTTCTCTAAAATATTAAAGGATCAGCAATAATATACTAACCACCGTCACAGTTGCATTTGAATAATTTACCTTTGTCTAGTTCTAAAATGTTTATATTTCGTGAGATAAAGTAAAATTTTTCAGCTTACTGTATATGTGTGTAAACGTAGATATTTGAAAGTTTTAAAAATTTATACTGATTTTTATTCATTTTTTTTTAAATTAGCATAAAACTGTAAGTAAATGATGGAATATCAAAATAAAACTTACTATAGATTTAATAATGCAAGAACAAAATATTATGAAAATGTTTGAAATACATTCTACACAATGATAAAGCAGTAAATTGTATACTAAAGCAGGGAGTGTTTTGCGCCAACATTGATCGTATTGTTGTCAGCGATATGCTCAGTTTCGATAAAAGAATTTGGGCTATTTTTAGGGTCAATTTCTTCTTCCATTTTATATGATTCAGTTTCTTTTGTATCAACTATACATTTATTATCAGTGATGCCAACTATTTTATTATTATCTGCTGTCGAAAAATTTTCCAGAGCGGTAAAAGTAGGTGTCACAAGAGGTTGGGCCACATCTACAGTGGAGATAGACTGAGAAGCGTTAGATATTGTAGTATTATTGTTTTTATCATCTTCATGAGTAGATAGATGCAAAGAAGTTGATTCAAATTTATCACACGAATTTTTGTCAAGTGAAACACTTGTGATTAAGGATTCTGATTCAGTAAGGCTTTTTGGCTGAGAAAGCTCTGAAAGAGTAGTTGGTTCCTTTAAGCGAATGCAATCATTACGAACATCTTCAAGCTGTTGCTTCGTGGAAGAAATTTCATCACAAATCCTATCTTGAGCATTTTTAATTAGCTTCTTAGTATTTTCAATAATTAGCTCCCCTATATCAAAGTATATCTTAATATCGTATAAAAACATTTTGTAAAATAGCTCCTTATATAAATTATTACTTTATTTAATGAATAAAAAGTAATATTTCGCGCACAAATCTAATTAAATACGTTTAAAAATGTAAAATTTATGTTAAACTACAAATTCACTAGTTAATTCTGACAGTAATATCTGTATCATACAGTTAGAAAAATGTTGAAATGATAGTTTTTTAGATGTATTTTCAATATCGGAAGCCAACAAACTTGCATACAAACAATCAGGAGGATCAATAAAAACCAACTCTTCATAGTGTTCTGATACTAACGGCTTCTCCTTAGTAGATGGCTCACTCTGACTAACTGGAAATAGTCTAATAACATGATATAAATGAACCTTTATTTATTAATATAATTTGGCTAAAACTATTATTATAAAATTACTGGTTTTTCAGCATTATTAGCAAAAAATAAGGTTATTGTAATTTCAAACTCTCCCCAACCAGTTTCAGTCAATTCATAAGGAGGTGATACCACTTCTAAAGTTTAATAAAATTCACATTGTTGCTAGTACTACACAACGATTACCTCTTACAGTTACTGCATAACTTTCATGAAGTGTAAACTGAACTTTTTGTATCAATGTTGAAAGATCCTAATTAATTTTTTTTAAGAAAAATTCAATTAATTTTTTTCACATGAATTCTACAATTTATAACTAACCTCATCATAATAAGGTTTTAGGTAAACAGTCCAAACATGACTATTTGAGTTGGATTCACTTTCATCAGTTACAGGATATGATGTTGAACCGACGACAATTTTCTTTACAAACCGCTTGCCCTAATGTACTTAGATATATTTTAGTCACAGAACAAAAACCTTCTGCCTCTGTAAGCTAGGATTGCCGGCCATCACGCCTATCACAATTACTTCTCTAATTTGACTGCGCACTCACCTCGTCACTCAGCATATATAGAAACGCTATGCATTGTTAATTAATTAAAAATCGAAATGAAAAAGCAAAATAACACATGGGTAGATAAACCAAAACAATAATGCACCTATATGTATCACATGGTATTAGTATAAAAAGCACGGCTCAAATTAAAATTATATAGTAAAACCGATCAGAAATAATCTGTCTTCACAGAATCAGACATATGCTCGTAAATTCATCATTTCGGTCACATTAAGATGCTACAAAAGTGTTGTCACGTTGCGCAACACGCGAACTATATTAGCGAATTAACCACGATGAATAATTGGATCCTTTTACTTAATCAAAAATAATTTTTAATCACGTTATATTTGTTTTTATTAGATTGACATAAAAACATCATGATAACTAGATTGAAAATAGTGAGCGAATAGAGTTATGCTATATATTTTCATCGTCAATTCACAAAATAAATAAAAAAAAATAATGTTATAAATAAAAAACTCATATTTTGGAATAATTTATTAGAATTGCTGTTTTAATTTGATGTAAACTACTTAATAAAAATAACTTACGAACCAAATCGTTTATTTTCGGGGGTTTGATGAAGTCTCTCGTTTTATTCCGAATGGTGCTTGTCGTAACGTAACTGGGTGTTATGGACATTGCTCCAGTTGGGTTGCATGAACGCTCAGGATAGTCTTTTGCTATTGCAAATAAATTTAGAAATGATTAATTTCTAACTATTCTGATAAATGAAATATTTAAAAAATGAATTTCTATCACATTTTTAAAGATGAAAGCCATACAAACAGAATCCTACAAGGAGTAACAAGATATCATCAACTAACTTGTTGAATGGTATGGTTTTGTCTATTTTTATTCTAAAAACTATAGTAGGATTGACATTGAAAACTATATTTTTAGTAATTTAGTATAATATTAAAATTTTTGAATTCTTCAAAAAGTGAAATGTGAACTGATTAAAATTTAAAAGTCATTTATCTAACATTAAATCAAATTCCCAGATAGAATCCTAATATGAATTATTTTTTTAAATGTGAATTTAGTAAAAATTTTACTACTTCTAATAAGTGTGGTCTAAGTCCTAACTAATCCAAAGGTATTGGAAATGGCCATGACTTCCACAACCAGCGAGGAAAACTCTCTAATAGTACTTGAAAAAAATTACACTATGATTCTTAAATAAGTAACTTTATTTTATACAGATTTAAAAAGACTATTATTTTAATAATTAGCTAATGCAATGTTGAGGCATTCCACATATTTATTAAGGGAAATTACTTAAGATATGTTAAAGCCATATTTTTTATGTCATAAATATCATAAATTTATTACATCAAACAAAATTAAAGAGTATTCATTTTCTTTGTGATGTTTCTAGCTACTGAGAGTCTGAATAAACTATTTTTAATTTCTATATTAACGTATTATTTGATCATTATCATATCGTTAGTGTCGATTCCCATTATAAAACACTTGTCAGAGTGTTAATTATAAACGTTTATATTAATTTTTCTTTTCAAGAATAAATTTTTGAACTTTAATTGTTACGTCAGAATGGTCAACTCACGATAGTAGAACATTTTAAAGATTCGCAAACATATGGTATCAATCGTATATAAATCTCATATTATAATTAATATAATATTTAAAAAAAAACCCTTTTATTATTATAAATATCAACATTCAATCTGATATACTTAATGCTTTAATTGTGGATCAATTTTTAATAAAATTTATTGTTCCCTAGTACTACGCAATTTATTTAATAAGAAGTGAAATTTATATACAAGAAACAAGCTGAAAGTCAACATAGCTAACTATTACATTTTTATACTGTCTCACATTCGTTCTATTTCGTCACATTTCGGTCGTGTACGTGTTAGACGAATTTCAGTAGAGTTTCATAGTGTTCCTAATTTCTTTATCATATAGCAATACTATGAATTAGTTGATGATATAATGTATTTTAGTTAATAAATTATTTAAAACGATATCAGTTTAACTAATAACTTTTAATTAGTACTTATAAATGTGCATATATTTAATAAAAATGTTTACTATCAATTCTAATTTAAGATTAGTAATTATTATAAGTACATTTATTTTGCTTAAAACTTTATTGAATGGCTTGATGTCATTAATAGCTGTGTGAAATATGTTTTACAATACTACCAATATATAAAACATTACCTCAAGGTGTATAGATCCATAAGGAGAGTACAATTATTAAGTTATGGGTTGAAAATCATGTTACTTAAAGATATTTGTTTAGCTTAACTATTCATAGTATTCTTTCATGACAACTTCAATCCATTATGTAATATATTAGTGTTTATTCCTAATGTGTTAATATCAATAGAATGTTACACTTTTATAACTGATTACAGTCTAATTTTTATTATATGTTATAATGTTAATTAAAAGTTAATCAAAATTTTTTATCATTTATATGTTCTAAAAATAGAAATAGTACCTTATATAATAGTCATATGCTCTAGCAACATATTTATAAAGTGATTTCATGTTATTATTTAAAATATATTTTAATTATTGTTTAATATTTTACATAATAAAATATATTTATTGAAATACTGATTTATTAAAGGATGCTCAGTAGAATGAAATTGTATTCATCACCTGAATAGCCTATAATAATACATAAAGACAACAATTATATGGATATAATTGTGATAACGGTATAGAAAAAGATGTAATGAGTTGATGGTATTGTGAGTGATATACCTAAGGTAGAAGGAATTAATTAAATGAAATGATCCGAATGTAAAAGATAATACGACACAAGAGCATTATTAAATTGAACCATTGTTTATTTTACGAGTATTTATTATACATAGTTGTATGTAATGCAATAAATCGGTGCATTATATATTAAATATATCATTTTTAACTTTTAATGTATATTAAATAAAAAATAGCATCAATATATTAATTTATTATTATAATATTTCATGCAATAATATATATATAGGATATTATTTATTAGTAGTTTAAAAAGAAATGTGCAAATATTTGTTAATATAAAACCATTCAGTAAATATAAACAATATTTATATTTAATAAAATTGTACAAAAATTAAAGAATGGTTTATGAATAAATGATAGTTATTTGATGACAGAATATTATTACAGTCTTGAATTAATGATAGAATTACCGGTAAAGCATGATAGTTAGGAAAAATTAACGAAGAACCCCACGAGATCATGTAACATACAATATGAAATAATAGTATTAAATGGTAAATATTTGTTGACCGAATTTTAGCTATATAAGAATGAGTATAGATAAGTATTTGTACTAGTATAATCATGATTTAGTTAAAGTTATCAACTAATAATCATGAAAATATGCTAACAATATACAAATGGGATAATTAACCTTATTTTTAAAATTAATTAGCAATTAGTATACTAAAATATTTGGTATGCTAAATCATGAAGTAAAATAAATAACTTTAGTTAATTACATATTAACTGATACAAAGAAATATTATAATATAGTTTTATTATAAAAAAATAACTTTAAATAGTAATTTAAGGTGTATTAAAAATTCTGATCATTATAATAATATTAATTGTTAATAGTTCCGATTTTTTTCGCAGTATAATCAAGAGGATAATCTAAGGGGGTGTAATCATTTAATAAACTATAGCACAATTGTTAAAAATTACAGATATCTGATAATATTCATATATAAAATTGATCTATTTTTTAACAGGTATAGTAATATTATATTTTATAGATGTAGTTATGTTTATTTAGGTATAGAAAAGATTAAGAATAATTCAACATTTTGTTGTCACTAAAGCTATTACACTAAGCGAATAGTATTTATTTTGGAGAAAAAAATGTTAAATGAGTGGTTTTCAAGTCAAAATTCATTAAACGATACAAGTTCTGCTTTCGATGATATCATATCTAAAGTATAACATATACTTACTAATTTATTTATTATGTGAATGATGAATGGATTACTAATGATAATATCATCTAATGTAGTTAACAGTTGATATTGAATGCAGTATTCCATGGAATAAAAAAAATATACCAGGACATGATTCATTGATAGCATTAAGTGGTGTTAGATTTGTTGAATATTTCAATTTTTTAATTGCATATGTTGAAAAAATAGAAAAAGTAATTCTCTCTTACTATTATTTGTTATTTGAAAATGATTTTAATATGTAGAAGTCATCATCCAAACATCAATTAACAAGAACAGACGGTTTAGTTCTTTATCTACTTTATAGATGTCTTAAATGTGTAAGTTACTGTTTTAAAAACAATAATAGTATCAAATTTTTTTATTTTAAATTAATAAAAAGTATTTTACTAAAACATATTAAATAGTTTTTTTTCAAATAGCTATATAGATCTTAATATTTTATACACTTTTATTAAAAAAAATTCAATTAAACATTAGAATGTGGAATTAACTGAAAAAATGGACATAAACCAAGTGAAAAAGGCAGTCTATATTTTATATAGGGTATGTAACTATTAATTATAATAATGTAGCTTGATGTATTTATAATTAGACACTGATATTTTTTTTTTGTAATAGATTTATAATGGAGAAATTACTGGTTCTACTGATAGTGATATTGAAATAATTGCTTGCAAGTGTTTAAGAGTTTTATGTCGTTTTCATTTTAATCTCGTATTCAATCAAATATTACAGAGGTATTTATTGTAAAAATCATTTTTTTATGAATCTAATATACTTTAGACTGAATGCAATGGTAAAAGATGACGATGAAGAAATACAACATTCTATATCTACCAATTGTCTCAATTTACATAGTACTGATTTATTTGGATTTTTAAAAGGTACAATTTAGCTTTCATTTATATAATATGTCTGAATATATTTTAAAGAGTTTTTATAATTAAGTTAGTTTTACATAAATAATTATTTTATTTACCATTCTATAATAATTACTCTTTTATATATACATTAAATATTTAAAAAGTGTTTTATTATATAATATTAAAGACTTAAATTGGTATTAGACTGTTAAATAAAATTTAGATACCATAATTTTTGTGTTTTATATATAAAATTATATTCTTATTGAATAGTTAGAAGTAAATATTCAATCTTTTTTTTTAAATAATGAATATGCTATATATGTTAAGTTATTATTAACTATTAGCACTAAAGTCTGTAACGAGGTTAGTATTTGTAAATTCACAAAATTAAAATTGCTTTATCATTTAAAATTGATTACTAATATATATATACAAAATAATAACTTTTTATAATGTAACGTATCAGAGAATTTATTAAAGTACACTGTTAGAACAAATATAATTAGTCATTTATTCGTTATTTTAATTCTTATCCAATAAACATCATTTAATTCTAGAAAAAACTATTATTTAGATTGCTGGTTACTATGGGAAAAGAAGAAAGTTTCCAAACCTGTCATACTATGGACTGTAGGAAAAGTAATATTTTAATAACTAAATTAAATATAAAATGTTCATATGAATAACTTTTTAATTCAAGGTATTGAGAAAATGGGTTGAAAATAATCCTCAAGAATATAATACTTACTTTGTGAAACCAAATCAACAAACTATTCAAATATGTGATCAATGGTGTAATGTTCTTGGAAAAATGGGTGATAAAGGAAAGTTTCGAGTTCATGTATGGCCATTGCAATCTATACTAATATTTCTTATACCAGTAATTTCTATCTATTTAATAAACATATTAATTTTTCACTATGAAATTACTACATTTAAAGGCTACTCTTACATCAACAGCTCATCTCAATAACCCATATAAAGTACTAGGAAAAGTAACTCTAAACTTTATTTTAATGATGTAATCATTTGAAATTTTGACACAATTAGTACACTCCTTTTATGTCTTTATTAAAAAAAGTATTTGACAATAACAAAGGACAAGATTTTGATGCTGCCGTTATTGCAGCTATATCATTTTGCCATATGGTTATCAATTTGGATGAGCATAGAAGAAATATTGTAAAAGAAACGTTCGAATATTTTATTGAAAAATTAAAAGTAACCTTTTAATCAACTATATTAAACTCAATTTAATTATCTTATCTATGATAATAGGCACTCTTCTTGTTGACAATTAAAACTTCATCATTAGGAGATATATTGTCAGAAAAATTTCTTATTGATATCTTTAAAATTATTGTTATATCAAAATCCGATAAAGATCTTTCATATGATGTTATACATAATTGTAAAAATACTCAATCTATATATGTTATTATATTGAGAGCTCTGATCGATGTTCACAATATGGTTTGTTTCTTTATTTAATCGTTGGATGTCAAATGTTTATTCATTACTAACGAACTATCATATAGATGAAAGACAAAATGGTGGATCATGTTTTATGTGTTATTAGACGATTTAAAATTGTTAACAAATTTATTGAAGACTATATCAAAGTGAATTTTGCTTTTTTTAACTATAAGATGACATAACATAAAGTGTACCATTGTACTGATTAGGTTTACACTAATCTATTTAATATCATTTTAATCTTCTAAAACATAGCTAAAATAAAAATACATTAAAATGCATTTATATTTATCAATATATCTGTTACTCATTAATTGAGATTGTATATACAGACATTAAAAGATTTTTATGAAGAATGTTTTTACTAACAAAATAATTTTTCATAATTAAAACTTGATATAAAATAATTTAAAATTTATTATTATTTTTTTAACAAGTAAATCCTTATTTCAAACATTTACCAGACTTTTTATTGTTAATTAGTGCTAACAATTAATTATAGCATGACCTAAAGGCATATTTTTTTAATGATATTATTAAATTTGATTGAAAATTTGTTAAAACTTACTAATAAAAATTATAAAAGATTTATAACTATTATTTGGAAAAGGTTTTGGTAATATAAGAGATGTTTTAAAAGATTTTACTAGTTAATGAATTATTATGTATTAAAATAGACCATCAAATAATATTTTCTAACAAAAACTTGTAAAATGAGATAAATTTTTATTGCTAGATGTCCGTATCAATGCAATCTAATCAATTTGCTTCGAAAACATCAACACCAACTAAAGTAATAACCATTTATAGATTTATCAGTTTATCTATGTGCATACATAGTCAAAAATGAGCAAAAAATCTAAAGGAAATGAATATGATAATGTACTTTTTTACTGGATATTGACTGTTTTTGAAAATTTTCCAGCAGCTGTTATCCTTGTAATAAACCAAACACAATAAAAATCTTTTTCTAGTACTGTTTATTTAGAAAAATATTATTGGAGACGAGTGCGATTTTATTAATGTTATTACATCATTATACAAATTTTCAATATATTATCCCTCACCATCAATAGCTATAAAGGCTGCTAAAGTAAAAATATTTCTTATATTTAAATTCTTAAAATACTTTGTTAATGGAACAGATAATAGTTTATTTATATATATTCATTGTAAAGTGTTTTATTTTAAAATGAATACTAAATATTACTAATACATCCATAAAGGTTGTTGTAAGTTGCTATTTATGTAAATTTTAATTGTATACAAAATTTTTTAAAATATAATTGTATATTGTAGAATTTTTATATATCAATCAATCCTTTTTAATTTTTTTTTCAGTAAATAAAATTATGAAAATTATATATGCAAGTTTTATACATAAAATGATTTTGACATTTTACAATATTAATTGATAAAATTATATTCTTAGCATTTTAATAGTATTTATGCGCTTTTACAATCATTATTTGTTAGTTAGTCTTTAATGAAATGTAACAATTAGATTTTGATGCCATGTTCTATCTATATAAAATGTGTATCATTTTACTTTATAAACCCTAAAAATTATTAAAAAACTGTTATATGTATTTTTATCCTATTTTATAGGTTCTACAACTAATACATAATAAGAATTATGCTAGTCTTTGGCATAAAAATTCACCTAGTGTCACGTATAATTTATAAATGGCACAAATGTTCATTTTTTATTAACATTTTTAAAGATCCGTTATTATTGGATTTATTTCTGGAGAATTAGTCAATAGAAAGGTGTCTCATAATTACATTTACTCTATTATGTGTTGGTTCTGTGAATTTTTCATTGAAAAATATGAATTTTACAGCGATGAAACTGCTATGTGTGATTTTGTTACTACAAGTGAAATGGTAGAAAAAATTGAAAAGTTTGAAGTATTCTATCATATTAATAAACATAATTCAACTAAATAATAATTATATCAATTTTTAGTATTTACTATATATTCTTACATGGATTGATCACACTGCTTTGCAAAAAAAAGCTATTGAATGCTTCTATTGGCTTAAAATTGAATTTGATTTTCTTCTTAAATATGCCCCTAAGGATATTGCTAATAAAAATAACATTTTTAAGCTTTCAGATTTTTTTGATAAAGTATCTTCATTAAAGGGAGTGTCTGAAGATACTTTTTCTGGTAATTATTTTGCATCTTTAACATATTTTGTAATTTTCTTATATAAGCTGGAAGATTACCTAAAAATTATATCCCACAAACACTAAAAGAGTATAATAAACGGTCAACTAGCCAGCTTAAAGTATACTATATGCTTTACTTTTATTAAATTACATACATATGTTATCTAATGTAAATATTAAAAAAATGCAATATATGTATCATTTTCAATTAATATAATTTAAATTATTATATTTTGTAACAATTCATCATATTAAGTAGCTCAACATTTTTAAGAATAGGTTTATATTATAATTTGAAACTAAAAATAGTAGTAAATAATTTTGATCTTTAAAAACTTTGTATAGATAAAATTATTATTATTTAATAAACTTTAAATTGAATTAAATTTATCAAAAGGCTCATAACAATTAAGTTAAATAGTATTTGTATGTAAATACTTCTTCAAAGTTTATGGATTTAATTATTTTAACTAATCAAGATATAATTTAAGCAATTTTTAAAATGCATTTTTATAATTGTTTAGTTAGTATTAAGCAATAAACAATAATTTGATCTTATCAAAAAATAATTATATTGGTTTTGTTAACAATAATGTTAGTGTTTATTTTATAAAATATTTTTCACCTTTAAATAGTCAATTTTCAATTTTGGTTTTCTCCTACTTCAATTAATAATTAATCGACATTGATTTTTCGTGTTTAAAATTGTTTAAATCTATGCATTAAATGTTAACAGATTAACGATATCTTTCTTAATCAAATTTACAAATATTTTTAAAAGTTTATTAATCATAACAAGTTTACTAAATTATATTTATAAAGGCATTTGAAACGGCTGTTCTATATTTTGCAAATTATTGGAATGTTCAGGAAAAATTTGACGGCACTCGTTGGAGCTCTGAAGATATTCCTGGAATAATGTCCTCTACTTCTAAACAAGAAGGCTCTTCTTCTGTAAATATTTTTTCATTAGAATTAAAAAAGATCAATTCAAGTCATAATTTTTATTATATACATAGGTATCATACTCTATATCAGTTGTAGCATCATATATAGCTTCCAATCTCCTACCTATTTCGCTTGAACATGGTGAAAAATTGTAATGTTTATTTTGTTTTACAAATTTTATAATTACCATTATCAAAAAGCACTGGATATTGCGATAAAATATTTAACATGATTATGAATATAATATCGTTGGAAGATAAAATTCCTAGGGACTCAGTTGTTACAAGTGTTATAGTGAATATTAATGAATGCTTGAGAAACGAGCTCTATCCTTCGTTACTATCTACAATCATCAATTATGCTAAAATAGCTGCTGAAAAATCCGTATTACTATTATTTATATATGATGGTCTGCAATAAATTTTAATATTAGAATGAAAAATGCTTTCAAAATTTCTATTCAAACATGCTGCTAATCCTAAAATATTTGTTTTCAAATATTACCACTACTCTTGACAATGAAATCAACATTGATATGAATAGTTTAATTCAAACTTTGATCATGTATATAATGTTTAACTGGTTATAAAAAAGTTGCGTTTATATAGGATTAAATAAAACGTTATTAGTTTCTTTTATAAAATTTTCATTTTATAATCATTAATTTTATATTTTACAGTAAAAAAAGTATTAATTTTATTTAGCTTCATGCTTATTTATTACAAATTTTAAAATATATATAATAGGAACTAATTTCTAATAGCGCATTACTAACACTTATAAATGTTTGTTAATTTATGTATTTTTTATTTAATGTTTAATAGATTCTTGAAAATAGTAATTTAAGCCTTATAAAAATTACTAGAAAATATATATTTAACCTTGAACTTTATATAGGCCAGATACATTGGTACCTAACTTTGTTATTGATGAAAGTCTTTATGATGATGTTGTCTCTATTTTACTTAGTGTAATATGATAATTTAGATTAAATTTTTTCATATACTCATGATAAATAATGACTTATCTTGTAGATTTTTGAAAAAAATAAGAATTTTTTGTTAGAAAATCAGCTGAAAGTTTACCATCAAATAGTTGAAATTCTGTTGTGCTGGTTAAACGATTGTTTGAATGGATCCAATCCATTATCATCATCCTCACAGACAATGCCAACTGAGTCGTCCCTGGTACGTAAATCTAGTATATCAGTTGGTTTAAGGACTGTTACAATTTCAAATGCAATAAGAAAAAAAAAGTAAGTCAATTTTTTTTTAAAAAAATAAATAAAACATACATGTTATTTCTTTAAGAATGAAACATGATGTAGAATTTTATGAAAATGTAAGCCGCTTGATTAGTTTATTATTTACTGATTTTAAATTGGTTCCTGTGTATATGTCACGAAATTTTGTGTTTTTAAATCGTCAAGAAATGATTAATGGGATTTTTGAGCAGCTGGTGGCATTTTTACGCTCTGAAATATCTCAAACATCCAAATCGTTTAGTGAAAATATTATTGCTGCTATGTCAAGCCTCGTTTTCGCTAATTGGAATGTTGGCTATGACCATTTAATTAATTTTATTAATTCAAGCAACGATGAATATAGAAAACACTATTTCATATCTATTCTCGATAGAATTTATAAGGAAAGTAAATCTGCAAACACTTACATGAACAATATTAGCCATGAGTATCAATCAAAATTTTGTGATTTACTCACTTACAAAGACGACAAAGATTCTTATGTGATAGCTGAATTTCTTTTATTCAAAATATGTCCACTAGAGCACATTGTATGATTGACAAAACATTAGAAATACTCATTAATTATATTAATAATAAAGGATGAAATGCTTTATATGTCAATTGATATTTTTACACTTAAAAGTCAGCTTAAACCATTTCTCACATCAATATTTACAATGGAAATCGCTGCAACTAGTGAACCACAAACTATGTTTAGAGGAACAGCTACACCTGTATATTTGTTAACTTTGTCATTAAAGATTTTCGGTTCTCGGTTTGTCAAATATTTGGTTGAGCCAATAATAAGAACAATAGTAGAGAATCCATATCTTAATTACGAGATTGACCCTCATAAAATAAATGTAGCTGAAAATATTGCTGAAAATAAAAACAATTTAGTTGATCTTGTTTCAAAATTTATGAGAATTTTATCATTCCTATGCAACAAGTAATTATAATTGTGTTTTGCAAATGGCAGCTCTCAATACTAATTTTAGTATTCCATTTTATCTCCGTCTGATTGGCCGTTCACTCTATGAAGTATTCTTTGATACTTTCTTCTTACTATCATTTTTCAATTTTATTTAATAATAAGCCTTAATGTTGTTATTAAATTCATCTTTATAATGATGGAACAAATAAGCATAAAAATAATTACATAATATTTTATAGGCTATTTACACAAAATTTCCTGATAAAGCTAAATCATCTGTGGTTAGTATTATTTTTTTAAGACTTGTCAACCCAAATCTCATTTCCATGTTAAAAAACTGTTCTGTTGATAGTGTGGAAGTAGCATCAAAAAATTCTAGAACCATCACTCTTTTCACTAAGGTATAGTTTTCTTATTTATTGTCAAGATGATAATTTAATATAACTATTTTTAATAAATAGATAATTCAAAATATAGCCAACAAAATTACAATCATTAAAGAAAAACACATGGAGCCTCTTAATAGTTATATGGGCCAATTTATTCCCATTATAGAAAAGTAATTGCTTTAAAATTTTTACTAGTTAGTTTTATTCTGATTATAATTGTCATTTTTAATGATAAAAATACTGCATTACTAATAAGATGCTTTATGATTTAAAAATAGATATTGTAAGATATTTTTTAAGGCATAATTTTTTTAAATCTTTTAAGTGAACTTTATTTTCTGATTCTTTCTAACAAATCGATAAATATAACTTTTTTTTTCATATACAATGGGAAATATACAATTGATATATTAATGGTAAAAAGTGAACACAAATATAATAATACAATATTTTATCACACTTAAAAAAGAAATATAACAATATAAAATAATGTTTTTTAGTTTTGAAAATGAAATTATTAAATTTGAATCAGAAGGCAGTCCCAATGATATTTACAGTAAGATTAATGATTTGCATACATTAGCAAGTATTCTTTCTAAAAATGATTCTAAAATGTTTGATTTGGCTGAATCTAACAAGTAAAAACATCTTCATATCAACATATCTGAAGGTTAAATTTTATTTAAATTATATAGGAAATCTAATGCTACATTATCACACAAAATAAACGATCTTATTGATGTGATCCATTCTATTTCTAAATATGTATTAACTGTTCCATCTGGCAGTAAATTATCGCCAAGAAAGAGCGTGTATATATATTTTTTGTTTAATTTTATATTTTATACTACTTTTATTAAATTTTATGCTGTATTTAAGCAGTATATCAGTTAAGTCTGCTTTGGATACGGATTCCATTTATAGTAGCAGTGGTGCTTCTGTAACGGATTTAAAAACCAAATCTGGTGAATCTTTTATTATAGCGGTATTTTTAATAATTTTATATTTTTTTCATATTCCTATCCTAAAAATAGTGTGAATCAAATGTTTCAAATATAACAACATATGTGCTTGAAATAGGCTCCATAAGGTACGTTCATAGTGAATAAAAATTGATTATTAAGATAGCATTGATTATAAATTATTACTTTAATATATTTAAGGCATAAAAATATTCTAAAAAGTAAAAGTCTTGATCCACTTATTTCAGATCTTACTATTAATACCAATAAACCATATAACGTAGTATTGGACTTTTTTGGACAAATTAGTCCCGAACTTATTGTATTTACATATGTGTTGTAAAGATTTTTAATATAATATATTAAAATAGAAACTAGTAGGTGATAAGTTAAGTGAAATAATTGTTCAATCCAAGTTTCGAAACAATTTAAATCATGTCTACCTTATCAATATTAGTAGCAATATTCATTCGTTAGTGCAGACCAAAATTGAATTGTTCCATCCATTAATGGTAGTATTTCTGTTGAAGCAATTAGATAAAATTTTTAATCCTTTTATATTATTGGTTTATGTAGAAGTTTTTTAATTGGACAATAATAAAAACCTTTGATGAAATAAAACAATTTGTACGGCCAACCATACCAGAGAACACTCTGAGTCCTCTAATTGAAAATAGTCTTATTGTTACACATAAAGTGAAGTTTAGAAGTAAAAATGCAAAAGTTGCAGTAATTGATTTATTTAAAATCTTTTTATATAATTTTCATAATTTAATGACCTAATGTTTTTTTTGATCGTAGGTTTTTGAAAAAGGCATCGTTCTTTTATATAAATACAACTATTCTGTATATCATAAAGAAAATGTCCCAGTATGTGATTTTTTTCCAATAAAATCCATAAAAAAGGTAAACAAACTATATATCCATATTTGATTGTATCTATTTACATATTTAACTATTTCAATCTATTCTTCGTTGGTTGCATTTCACTTTATTATCGATTTTCTCATTTATTAATTATGTCATATTTATTTTATCAATTTTTTAGTTAAAATGGGTATTTTAGTGATGTTTTATAATAGA
Source organism: Kudoa iwatai (assembly GCA_001407235.2). Lineage (NCBI taxonomy): Eukaryota > Metazoa > Cnidaria > Myxozoa > Multivalvulida > Kudoidae > Kudoa > Kudoa iwatai. The sequence goes on from JRUX01001202.1 coordinate 17,699, forward strand.
TATGGTAATATTTTGATAAATCTTTTGTCAAAATCTCATAACTATTAATAAATTTTTAACAGTACATTAAAAAATAATCTAATTTAAATAATACGAATCATTTAAAACTAGCATATATTTGCAAATATTTAAAAATTATCCTTCATGAATTAATTTAAAACTAATTATAATTTAAAATTATTTTAATATTTTAACGGCATAATAATTACACCATAAACAGTAGATTTTGTAACTACTTTAAGTATAAAACACTTGGTTAGAATTTTAAAAGTTAAAATACACTCTCTAAATTCTTTTCTTTTACGATATATATTAAATCTTTTAGATTTATAGAAAAAATATTATTACACTTACTATGGTGGATATGGATGATTGTAGCTATGATTTAGTTGGACCAAACATTAATAAGGCAGAAGCTGATTTTCATAAATATTTAAAAGCCCATGTTATTGTAATTTAATTTTTTAAAAAATATTTTAAACATATGAAAATAATCTAAAATTAAAAAATATAACAATCTAGAATACTAAAGGGAATTTTTTTATGGATGAAGAAGATCAATATTCATCTGGAAGTTGCCTTAGTGTGGTATACTAATCAATCTATTAATTTATTTATTTATCAATCTATCTATAGAGCTTAGATTTTTAATATTATAATTAAATATTAAATGATAGTTTTATTCATAATTCTTACTGAAATATTTTAACAATAACATTGTAAACAGTTAATTTAAGAATTTATTTAATGAAAAGTGCGATTTATATAAAGAATTTTATCTTGGATTAAAAGAACACAAAAATTTACTTTAATATTCAATAATTCATTTATTATTACTAAAAAATTTTAATTTGATAGTTTTAAAATTATCATAACATTTTTTATAGATAATTTTTATTTAAACAACTCTATTACCAAATTATTAAATTCAATTACGTTTATTAATATGTAGTATTTATATTTTATATGATATCAATGCCAAAATATACATATTTATTTGCAATTTTTAGGCATTTTTAGCATTAATTAGTGATGACAATCAATCACGCAGCTCTGGCCTGAAACTTATAGAAACTATCTGTGAAGCTGGGCAACTTGGTGATGTTGTTAGTATTATTAATACATCTGGTAAAATTTTATAATGATAGCTATTTTTATAATATATGAATCATTCAAGATGTATTACTAATGGATAGACATCTTGATTCGATTGTTCAATTGAGTGAAGCTATTGCTGGACATGCACCTGACTTTACAATGGGATTTATTAATGGGGCTCTTACTCATTATGAAAAACAAAATATACTCAAAAGAAGAATAATCATGGAATATTTATATCCATGGTTTGCAAATATTAGTTTGTAAGCCTTATTCATGCTATTATGCTTTTGAAAATTATATATCGTGAAAATTTAATGTTTATTATCAAAGGTTGGCAGCATCTAAAGAATTTGAGAGAATAATTCTTTACGATTCAATTGAAAAAATTATACTTGTAACACTATCTGAAGGTGAAAACCTTACAGAAATTACTTGTAAATGTTGGTCAAATATTATGGCAGATGCTAGATTAGCACATGAATTCTGGATTATATTTATAAAAGTAGATTATCTAATAGTAAAAATACATTTGGCTTTTATTAATATAATATTTTTTTAATATTCAAAGCTCCACACGCACAATTCCAATTATATTACAGCAATACAAGGTCTAGGTAGATGTTTTGCTAGAATCGGTCCTGGTCAATCCACTGTGCATAAACTAGCATTTGAAGAACTAAAGGAAGTGCGTTTAGTATCTTTTTTACTAAAATCCTAACATTTTTTAGGCATTTTTTGATCTTTCTATTGCTAAATTTGATGTTTATAACAAGAAATGCAAACTTGATAGATATAAAATGTCCCTTGATTTTATTGATGCTCTCTCACAGAATAATTGCCACATAGGTTAGAAATTTTATATCAATATTTATAATTTAATTCATTAAAATATTAAACTCATACCAATTAAGTAACCTCATCGATATAGAGATAGTATTATTGTTTCATAATATGAAAAAATTATTTCTATTTAAGTTATTAATGTAAAACTCACTAAAAATAATATATAATGTACAAAAATGTTTCTATTTTATAGTTTATTATATATTTATTACATAATTGAATAGATTATACTCTATATATGATGTTAATTTTATTTTAGAATATATTATTTTATGAATGCAATTCTTTTTATATTAATGTTTTATCTTATTTATTTTAGATCCAAATACATTACCAGAGTTTATTTTATTTCTACTTGCATCATCACTTTGTGTTACCATTAAGTATTTCCCTAGCATGTGTTCCATCTTATTGAATACTCTATCTGCTATCACATCACAATTTGTTGACAAAAAAGATTTCGGTACTACAAATTAATGTTTTTATATAGATTTTGTAATTTAGAAGTGTTAACTAACTTGCGTTTCCATCATACACAAGTGGCAAATTCATTAAAAAGCCTATATAGTATATTTTAGATAGTTTTTATCTTTAAAATTTCATTCATTTTATTGATGGACTTGATAAAAAAATTTTTATTGATCTTAAAGTATAGAAAATGGTTTTTTTAGTATTGCTTAATTTTTAAATTAATATAATGATATTTTAATGTGTTGAATGATCTATATATTATTACTATTATTAGTATATTAGATAACTTTATTCACATTTATGCACATAGATATTATTAGCAACAAAGAGGAGTTTTTTGAACCTAGAATTACGAATATTGATGTACTTAATGATCATGTTTCAAGTATTAATCAGACTACAATTTGTGTGAGGCAATTTTTCATTGAAGTAATCAATTTATTATAAATATAACTATTTTTCTTATTGTATATTGGTGATAATTGATTGATATAGGTTTCATCAGTAAGTAATGAACTATCAAATGTTATTGATAATCTAGTTCAAACGGCTAAAAAGTTAATCGAACTATGTTTTAAACTATTCTCTATTTAATTATATTAATTTAGTTATGCATTTGACAAAAATAGTAATATTCAAACATGTTCATTGTATATATGGAGTATTTTATGTGATAAATTTGATGATAATAACACCACTGAAATTTTTTCATTATTATCTTCTGTAATTATTTAAATAAATACTCATAGGATTGTTTTTTTATGTATAATCACTATTTTATATAGAATATATTAGCAAAACGAATACATGGTATTGTTAGTCTTATTGCGTGTCTGGTAATAGTACAACAGAAACTTGAAAAAGTAATATATTTCTTTTATTATGATAATTATAATGTATTATTAGATTTCATTGCAACATTTTAAGATTTTGTGGATATCAATTTGCTTTCTTCAAGTAGTTTAAAAATAAATATTTACTAACCACCACCATATTTAATAAATATGTAATTAAAATGATCATATTTATTGTTGTTGTATTAGATAGCTGAACCTCAAATATATGCAAATGCAATGATATTATTTGAAAAAGAGATTTTATACATTAATGAACATTATCAAAATGGTGAAAATGTACCATAATAAAATTTATCATGACTAATAATTTTGAGTAAATATAAAATTATGTGATTAATATTTATCAATATAGTTGTCTACATTGTGTATGAATTCACTTAAAGATTTGGGAATTGCTAATGAACATTCAAATCTATGTAAAACGATTGGAATTAACTTTCAAGATTATTTTCACTATTCTATATGCTCTCTTATTTTTAAAGGTTATAGTTATTATGAATATTTTAATTGTAGATGGATTGATATTTTTAGGGCAATTTTCAAACTCAAAAACATCTGCTGCTTGTTTAAGAATTTTTGAATCATTACTTCTTATAAATGCAAAAAAGTGATTATTTTTATATACTATTTTTAACATGTTTTAGTAATAAGATGGAGTTGACATCGCAGAATTTACCATACTTTGTTGGTATTTTATAGAGCATTTGTTATATTTTAATGTTATCTAATCTATTAAGCATTGCTTGGAAGATCAATGACTGCTAGTCAAATTCTAATTCCACAAAAAGTCATTGATCTCGATCTATTAAGTATTATCACATTTTTTAACTTCATCTATTAATGGATATATTAATATAGAAAGCCAAACACTTTTTAATCAATCACTATTTAAAAAGATAGAAACATTAAAATTGGATGATATTATACCTGATAATGATCTCAACAATTCAATACTAATAATGGGATTGCTTTCAACAAAACTTAGTGAAGCTTTACGTGAAAATCGTTTTATTACTGAAATTTTACTTCTTATTCTTTTATATTCTAAAAAATATCCTCAAGTTATTATATATTGGTATGAAATAATATTATTGATAGGGTTTTATTTTTTAATATTAATTATAAAATATTTTCTATTTTTAGGCGAGTACCTATTATTGCTATTTTATCTAAAACAATGACCGGTTCATCACATCATTTAACTTCTTATTTAATTACCAATATTATTGATATTATTAAAAAAAATCAAAATTCAAAGTCATCATCTGAAACTAACTATTTGGCAGGTATAATAATTTAAATATTTTATTTGATATAATTATTATTATGATAAGTGATGAAATTTAATGGGTATATATCATTCCTTAGTGAATTTGTTGAAGTAATTATTTATTTTATTTAATATTTATTTATTTTATTTAAAAATTAATTCTAGGGAAGTGTTACACCTCATGCATGGTTTACATTAGGAAATATATCGAAAATTCTTGCTCACAATGAAGAAAAATCTTAATCTAATATTAATATTATAGAATATAACTATTACTGCAGTATTTTTTTTTAATTATAATAATGATATTGTTATTTTAAAATTATTAAAAAACATAGTGTTTTTTAATAAATAAATGCTTTAAAATCTAATCGATTAACATTGAATTTTATTTTTAATATTTAACTTTAAAATATCACTATTTTTGTGCTACTTTATATTTTTATTATATTATGTATACAATAAAATAACTATATTATCATATTTATTGTAAATGATTAATTCTATTTTATATAAAAGTTTTAGATTAAATTGAATTTTTGAGGTTATATATAAAGAATTAACTCTATATTTGATACATGGTGATATTTAATCAGTTATATAATTCCATAATTTTAATAATTTCTTCATAAATGGCTATTGAAAAACTCTATATTCTACTTTTTATAAAGTTATGCATACAAAAATGATCAAATATTAATATTAGGGGGGTTTTTAAATAAATAACACTATGCAATATTATAAATAAAATTTATAATAACATAAAAAACTTGTAGATAATCAACGATATGAGTATCTAGATGTGTGCAATAACTTACTATTATAATTTTTATATAATCAAACTAGATATCTCAATAATTTGTTACAAGAATGATTAAAAAATTAATCATTATATAAATATTTAATAATGTATAGTTATACCCAAATGAAATGAGTCAGTATGCTACTAATAAGTAATAGATCAATCTAACTTACTAAAAAGATTTCATTTAAGATAATATCAACTATATGATACTTTAAATCACATTAAAATGATTTTAGTCAACTTATTTGAACTAGAACATTGTTTCACCAATCAAATTATTGAATATAATGCATGTCTATAGCCTATCTTGATAAAAAAGAGTAAAATGGCATAATTTTATAACTTTCTATAATCATCAAAATATAACTATTCTACTTGAATTTACACCGCAAGTAAAATTATCTGATACATGATGATGATTTTAACAAGTTGCCAATTGTTTTTAAAGCATTTAGGCTTTTTTACAGATATTTTAGGTTATGATACTATTGAGTTTATTATTTTTAACAAAATAGGTAAGCAATTAAGTGGTTTTATGAATATTCATCCTATTACGTTTATTCTAATATATATATAAAATGTTATAGTACGTAAATTATGTATCTATATCTTTTACTATGAAATAATAATGTATTTTGTGATAATTCTATTTTAATCAAAGTATTAAGTTTATAAATAAATTATTTAATACTGTTTACATCACTAGTCTGTCGATTATTGTATATATTGATTAGAATAGTATGAAAATGATGAACATTTTAAAACTAGAAATTTGATGACTATTCTTTAATTATAGTCAAAAACTAAAATAAAAACCATAATTATTAATTGAATTAATACATTGAATTGTTAGTAAGAAACAGCTATCTTTACAAAATGAATAAATTATTTATTTTTCTTTTTTTTTACATATTAATAATATTGAATAAAGTACATACACATATGAGTACTATAATTTTATAATCATAATAATATTTCATTCTCTTATTAGTAAGGATTGTAAGAAATCGTTAACTTTTGATAAATATTTAATAAAATAAATGGTTCTTAATAGTAGTTTTGTTCTATAAGAATATAAATCAAACTAAAAAGTTCAATAGTAATGATTTCTATGACCTATTAGTCAAGAATTTGTTTATATTTGTTTTAAAATTTATATTAATGATAACAATTGGATCAATTTTTAAAAAATGGCTTAGTTTTTCATACAAAAAACATCTCTAGTCATTCAATACAAACGATTTCGTATATTGTTAAGAATATTAAATAAATTTTTTCACCAGTAAGCCTTTCTTATGAGTTTGATAGTCTAAAATGATTTGCAAGTCATAAGATGTAAATATTTTTACATAAACACTTCATTCAGATAATATCAAAAAAGTAGAAAATCTCTGTACCAAAAGGGTAAATCTTGCTTATTAGCTATTAATATTTAAGCTTTAAAAATTTATATCACTTCAATGAGGATATAATCGATAATTTAAGCTAAATATTAGTGAATAACCTTTCATTTCATAAAAATAATTCTTTTCCTATCATAAATCAACTCATTTGTAATGAACTACAATTTTATTAACGAAAAGTATGAGGCTGCAATCATTATTTAGTTAGTTATGAATATCATAAAAATGAAACTAGCTTATCATAAAGTTTATAAATAAATTGCAGAATTTTATTAGAGTAAATAGTCAATCATATAATTAAATATCTAATAGTATGAAACTAAATTGTAAAGTGTTGATTAAACAATTATTATTGTAATAATAAATAAAACTATTATAATAGATATAATAATATTTATACAACATTAAAGTATATAAACATTCAAATATAGTGACTTAAACAATGTGTTAAAATTACTGGAAAAATTATGTAAAGAGTGAGAAGAACAATAATAAAAATATTTTATGAAATTTTAAATAAATATATGAATAATTTTAAAATTTAAACTATAAAATTATAATAATAGATTGACCAGTATATCAGTATCTAAATACTTGAAATTAGTGTGGTGTATTTGGAGTAAATGATGGTGTAGCAAAACACCGAATTGATTCAGTGGTTGAATAATATATACTCTAAAATTATAATATAATAATTGATATATATATATCAATACATTTTTAAAATGAGCAAGAATTGATTCAACAAATCTTCTACGATAACGTATATTTTTCATTTTTGGTAGAATTTTAGTTCTAGCACTATCACTACCGGATTGGCCAGGTTGTTTCCGTAATGTCTTTGTATTTATTCCCTATATTAAAAAAAAATAAAATATCTTTCATATGAATATAAAATATTTGTTATATTGAAAAAATTACACTTGAAAGACCTATATAAAGTTCACTATCTTCATTTTCAGCTACTCGAATAGCATGATTGATAAAATCAAGTGATTCACATAAATGACTTTCTCCTAGTAAAGCAACTATGGTTTGACCACACCAAATAAGTCCATCACCAAATATTTGTTCAATAGTGCAATCTTTTGGTGGAACAGTATGTACCATAGCCACACAAAGTACACCAAATACCCTGTAAAATTCATTACAATTATCAACAGATATAGCACCATTGTTAGGTATTTTTCTATCCCATGGATCACCCACAAGTACAGATTTAATATTGTAGAGAAGAAAATCAAAAAATGAAAGCCCATATGTTAAATTTTCAATATTTATTAGTTGAGCTTTTTGAAGAATTTCTTTAACTTCAGGATTAAGTTTTTCAATAAAACGGGTCATAAATGATTGCTGCACAAGTGGATTCATACCAACACAGGCAACAGATGGTATAGCAGGTTTGACATCTTGATAAATACAAGATGATAATTGATAGAGAACTTCTTGTTGTTTCTATATTGTAGAGTAATTATTAATTTTATAATATTTAAAAATTTTTAGTATTACTTTAGCAGCTTCTAACTGATAAGCAAAAATAATACAGTTTCCTATCTCTCGCATACATTGAAATATTCTCGGATAAAGATCTTTGTATTTAAATATATTTTCAAAATTGACAGTATAAAACTATGATATGATTATTAGCTTGCTGAAATGAAAAAATCTTATCATGTCTATTTTAATTACTTTAACAGTTCCTGAAAATCCATATTGAAAACGTGGTAATGATATTTTCTGAGGTAGGCCTTGTCGAAGTACAGTAACATATTTAGAAAATTTTTCAGTTACCTAAATAATAGTGATTAATGTATAAATTTAAATATATCAATATCTATATACTAGAACATTTGCATAACGAGTAATTTGTTCAATAATAATAGCTAAACCACCATGCTTAAGATATCGAAGTAACAAATCAAAATGTGTAGATCCAACAAATTGACGGTACATTTCAGCATATGCAGAAAATGCCTGAGTTAATGCCTAAAAAAGTAAATTTTCATGATTTTTATAATATTACTGAAAATAATATATAAAATTTTATGTTTAATTAAATTATAACCATTTAATATTATTATTAAATATAAATATAGTGTAATTTGCTTAAAATCACTCAGTTAAAAAAATTAAAATGACACTAAATTATTAAAATTATATATATATATTATACTCTGTAGCCAAATAAATGACTAGTAGTTGTAGTAGGTGGTTTTTGATGTTTGATTTCTTTAACATAGCTAATTGAACCACGAATAAAACATTGAACAGTTGAGCAATATGCATAATTAGGGATAAAATCATTAACAAGATCCCATAATGTATGCAAAGTAATACGAGTCATATGAGAACGGACTCCATTATTTGCTTCATCAAACATTAGCTCAAATGGTGGTAATGTAAAGAATTCAGAAAGTAATTGATGAGTTAATTTAGTAACCTCAACTAATTGATGAAATTCCATAATATTATATACTCCACTATTTTCATAGATTGATAATGCTACATCTAATGATTTTCTCATAGCAAGAATAACACGCTGTGATAACAAAAAAGAGAGATTTATTTCTCTACCAAGCAACTAAATAAAAAAAATGATCTATCTATCCATTAGTCAAATCAAATATTTTATTATTTATATATATTAGTTATAAATTACTTGTACTGATTTTTGAATAAGTACCGGTTTATATCGATGATCCATTTGGAAATTAATTTGAGAATCAATCCATGTTTTTTTATCGCTATACTTTAAAATTGTTCTATTAATTTCTGCTTTAATTGATTTTTTGAAATACATACTACTAGCAACACATCTATAATATGAATAGACTTTTTCAGCAAGTTTATAAACTAGCTGCTCAAAAATAAGATTAACTTCAGCTTCAATTTCATCATATAAAAACTTTCTTTTTAATACTGTAAGTGCATATTGAGCGCTATCATTATAGAGATCTAGTACAAAAAGTAAACTCTCTATAAGAGATGGATCTGAAGTATCAATAATATGACTAGCAAATATCCATGGTAATGATGCCTCAATAGGATATTGAATTTTTGAACTTGATGCCATTTCTAGATAAAATTCACGAAACCAAAACAATCCTAAATCTCCACATGATTGTAATGTTTTTCTATAGTTTAAAAGGCTTGTGTATAGAGGTATTCTTGAAATGAATTCACCAATAGAAGCAATAAGAGAGTTATCAACTAATTTACGATAATCAGAATTATGAAGTATAGAATTCATTGTAGTTGAAACCATATAGAGTTGGGTAGTAAGTGGTCCAACAGCTTTTTGGCTTTGGCCACTACTACTAGATGTATCAACTCGTTTTTTCATTGTAGCAGATTTCCTAGATTCAGTTACATTTGCACCAAATGAAGAATCTAAGCAAGCATCTTTGACACCAGAAAGCATCCTATAGAATTTTTTTAAATAAATTTTATTTATTAATTTTTAAAGCTATTTTAAAAGTATTATATATCTAGGATAGTTTCACATATTCTTAATTAATTAAATCTACATTTATTAAAGTAAGACCATTTTCTTAAAGGAACATGCTAGATAAATTGAAAAAATAAGCACTTAGATTGTTAAAATATCATTTTAATAGTAAAGAACAATTAAAAAATCATATTATTGATGGAAATGTAATACAAAAATTTGTATAAAAATAATAAATATACCTTAAATTTTCATAAATATATATAAAATAAATAATTCTAGCA
>JRUX01001203.1:0-36524 GCA_001407235.2 Kudoa iwatai
GTTATAATTTAATTAAACATAAAATTTTATATATTATTTTCAGTAATATTATAAAAATCATGAAAATTTACTTTTTTAGGCATTAACTCAGGCATTTTCTGCATATGCTGAAATGTACCGTCAATTTGTTGGATCTACACATTTTGATTTGTTACTTCGATATCTTAAGCATGGTGGTTTAGCTATTATTATTGAACAAATTACTCGTTATGCAAATGTTCTAGTATATAGATATTGATATATTTAAATTTATACATTAATCACTATTATTTAGGTAACTGAAAAATTTTCTAAATATGTTACTGTACTTCGACAAGGCCTACCTCAGAAAATATCATTACCACGTTTTCAATATGGATTTTCAGGAACTGTTAAAGTAATTAAAATAGACATGATAAGATTTTTTCATTTCAGCAAGCTAATAATCATATCATAGTTTTATACTGTCAATTTTGAAAATATATTTAAATACAAAGATCTTTATCCGAGAATATTTCAATGTATGCGAGAGATAGGAAACTGTATTATTTTTGCTTATCAGTTAGAAGCTGCTAAAGTAATACTAAAAATTTTTAAATATTATAAAATTAATAATTACTCTACAATATAGAAACAACAAGAAGTTCTCTATCAATTATCATCTTGTATTTATCAAGATGTCAAACCTGCTATACCATCTGTTGCCTGTGTTGGTATGAATCCACTTGTGCAGCAATCATTTATGACCCGTTTTATTGAAAAACTTAATCCTGAAGTTAAAGAAATTCTTCAAAAAGCTCAACTAATAAATATTGAAAATTTAACATATGGGCTTTCATTTTTTGATTTTCTTCTCTACAATATTAAATCTGTACTTGTGGGTGATCCATGGGATAGAAAAATACCTAACAATGGTGCTATATCTGTTGATAATTGTAATGAATTTTACAGGGTATTTGGTGTACTTTGTGTGGCTATGGTACATACTGTTCCACCAAAAGATTGCACTATTGAACAAATATTTGGTGATGGACTTATTTGGTGTGGTCAAACCATAGTTGCTTTACTAGGAGAAAGTCATTTATGTGAATCACTTGATTTTATCAATCATGCTATTCGAGTAGCTGAAAATGAAGATAGTGAACTTTATATAGGTCTTTCAAGTGTAATTTTTTCAATATAACAAATATTTTATATTCATATGAAAGATATTTTATTTTTTTTTAATATAGGGAATAAATACAAAGACATTACGGAAACAACCTGGCCAATCCGGTAGTGATAGTGCTAGAACTAAAATTCTACCAAAAATGAAAAATATACGTTATCGTAGAAGATTTGTTGAATCAATTCTTGCTCATTTTAAAAATGTATTGATATATATATATCAATTATTATATTATAATTTTAGAGTATATATTATTCAACCACTGAATCAATTCGGTGTTTTGCTACACCATCATTTACTCCAAATACACCACACTAATTTCAAGTATTTAGATACTGATATACTGGTCAATCTATTATTATAATTTTATAGTTTAAATTTTAAAATTATTCATATATTTATTTAAAATTTCATAAAATATTTTTATTATTGTTCTTCTCACTCTTTACATAATTTTTCCAGTAATTTTAACACATTGTTTAAGTCACTATATTTGAATGTTTATATACTTTAATGTTGTATAAATATTATTATATCTATTATAATAGTTTTATTTATTATTACAATAATAATTGTTTAATCAACACTTTACAATTTAGTTTCATACTATTAGATATTTAATTATATGATTGACTATTTACTCTAATAAAATTCTGCAATTTATTTATAAACTTTATGATAAGCTAGTTTCATTTTTATGATATTCATAACTAACTAAATAATGATTGCAGCCTCATACTTTTCGTTAATAAAATTGTAGTTCATTACAAATGAGTTGATTTATGATAGGAAAAGAATTATTTTTATGAAATGAAAGGTTATTCACTAATATTTAGCTTAAATTATCGATTATATCCTCATTGAAGTGATATAAATTTTTAAAGCTTAAATATTAATAGCTAATAAGCAAGATTTACCCTTTTGGTACAGAGATTTTCTACTTTTTTGATATTATCTGAATGAAGTGTTTATGTAAAAATATTTACATCTTATGACTTGCAAATCATTTTAGACTATCAAACTCATAAGAAAGGCTTACTGGTGAAAAAATTTATTTAATATTCTTAACAATATACGAAATCGTTTGTATTGAATGACTAGAGATGTTTTTTGTATGAAAAACTAAGCCATTTTTTAAAAATTGATCCAATTGTTATCATTAATATAAATTTTAAAACAAATATAAACAAATTCTTGACTAATAGGTCATAGAAATCATTACTATTGAACTTTTTAGTTTGATTTATATTCTTATAGAACAAAACTACTATTAAGAACCATTTATTTTATTAAATATTTATCAAAAGTTAACGATTTCTTACAATCCTTACTAATAAGAGAATGAAATATTATTATGATTATAAAATTATAGTACTCATATGTGTATGTACTTTATTCAATATTATTAATATGTAAAAAAAAAGAAAAATAAATAATTTATTCATTTTGTAAAGATAGCTGTTTCTTACTAACAATTCAATGTATTAATTCAATTAATAATTATGGTTTTTATTTTAGTTTTTGACTATAATTAAAGAATAGTCATCAAATTTCTAGTTTTAAAATGTTCATCATTTTCATACTATTCTAATCAATATATACAATAATCGACAGACTAGTGATGTAAACAGTATTAAATAATTTATTTATAAACTTAATACTTTGATTAAAATAGAATTATCACAAAATACATTATTATTTCATAGTAAAAGATATAGATACATAATTTACGTACTATAACATTTTATATATATATTAGAATAAACGTAATAGGATGAATATTCATAAAACCACTTAATTGCTTACCTATTTTGTTAAAAATAATAAACTCAATAGTATCATAACCTAAAATATCTGTAAAAAAGCCTAAATGCTTTAAAAACAATTGGCAACTTGTTAAAATCATCATCATGTATCAGATAATTTTACTTGCGGTGTAAATTCAAGTAGAATAGTTATATTTTGATGATTATAGAAAGTTATAAAATTATGCCATTTTACTCTTTTTTATCAAGATAGGCTATAGACATGCATTATATTCAATAATTTGATTGGTGAAACAATGTTCTAGTTCAAATAAGTTGACTAAAATCATTTTAATGTGATTTAAAGTATCATATAGTTGATATTATCTTAAATGAAATCTTTTTAGTAAGTTAGATTGATCTATTACTTATTAGTAGCATACTGACTCATTTCATTTGGGTATAACTATACATTATTAAATATTTATATAATGATTAATTTTTTAATCATTCTTGTAACAAATTATTGAGATATCTAGTTTGATTATATAAAAATTATAATAGTAAGTTATTGCACACATCTAGATACTCATATCGTTGATTATCTACAAGTTTTTTATGTTATTATAAATTTTATTTATAATATTGCATAGTGTTATTTATTTAAAAACCCCCCTAATATTAATATTTGATCATTTTTGTATGCATAACTTTATAAAAAGTAGAATATAGAGTTTTTCAATAGCCATTTATGAAGAAATTATTAAAATTATGGAATTATATAACTGATTAAATATCACCATGTATCAAATATAGAGTTAATTCTTTATATATAACCTCAAAAATTCAATTTAATCTAAAACTTTTATATAAAATAGAATTAATCATTTACAATAAATATGATAATATAGTTATTTTATTGTATACATAATATAATAAAAATATAAAGTAGCACAAAAATAGTGATATTTTAAAGTTAAATATTAAAAATAAAATTCAATGTTAATCGATTAGATTTTAAAGCATTTATTTATTAAAAAACACTATGTTTTTTAATAATTTTAAAATAACAATATCATTATTATAATTAAAAAAAAATACTGCAGTAATAGTTATATTCTATAATATTAATATTAGATTAAGATTTTTCTTCATTGTGAGCAAGAATTTTCGATATATTTCCTAATGTAAACCATGCATGAGGTGTAACACTTCCCTAGAATTAATTTTTAAATAAAATAAATAAATATTAAATAAAATAAATAATTACTTCAACAAATTCACTAAGGAATGATATATACCCATTAAATTTCATCACTTATCATAATAATAATTATATCAAATAAAATATTTAAATTATTATACCTGCCAAATAGTTAGTTTCAGATGATGACTTTGAATTTTGATTTTTTTTAATAATATCAATAATATTGGTAATTAAATAAGAAGTTAAATGATGTGATGAACCGGTCATTGTTTTAGATAAAATAGCAATAATAGGTACTCGCCTAAAAATAGAAAATATTTTATAATTAATATTAAAAAATAAAACCCTATCAATAATATTATTTCATACCAATATATAATAACTTGAGGATATTTTTTAGAATATAAAAGAATAAGAAGTAAAATTTCAGTAATAAAACGATTTTCACGTAAAGCTTCACTAAGTTTTGTTGAAAGCAATCCCATTATTAGTATTGAATTGTTGAGATCATTATCAGGTATAATATCATCCAATTTTAATGTTTCTATCTTTTTAAATAGTGATTGATTAAAAAGTGTTTGGCTTTCTATATTAATATATCCATTAATAGATGAAGTTAAAAAATGTGATAATACTTAATAGATCGAGATCAATGACTTTTTGTGGAATTAGAATTTGACTAGCAGTCATTGATCTTCCAAGCAATGCTTAATAGATTAGATAACATTAAAATATAACAAATGCTCTATAAAATACCAACAAAGTATGGTAAATTCTGCGATGTCAACTCCATCTTATTACTAAAACATGTTAAAAATAGTATATAAAAATAATCACTTTTTTGCATTTATAAGAAGTAATGATTCAAAAATTCTTAAACAAGCAGCAGATGTTTTTGAGTTTGAAAATTGCCCTAAAAATATCAATCCATCTACAATTAAAATATTCATAATAACTATAACCTTTAAAAATAAGAGAGCATATAGAATAGTGAAAATAATCTTGAAAGTTAATTCCAATCGTTTTACATAGATTTGAATGTTCATTAGCAATTCCCAAATCTTTAAGTGAATTCATACACAATGTAGACAACT
Source organism: Kudoa iwatai (assembly GCA_001407235.2). NCBI lineage: Eukaryota > Metazoa > Cnidaria > Myxozoa > Multivalvulida > Kudoidae > Kudoa > Kudoa iwatai. The sequence goes on from JRUX01001203.1 coordinate 5,194, forward strand.
ATATTGATAAATATTAATCACATAATTTTATATTTACTCAAAATTATTAGTCATGATAAATTTTATTATGGTACATTTTCACCATTTTGATAATGTTCATTAATGTATAAAATCTCTTTTTCAAATAATATCATTGCATTTGCATATATTTGAGGTTCAGCTATCTAATACAACAACAATAAATATGATCATTTTAATTACATATTTATTAAATATGGTGGTGGTTAGTAAATATTTATTTTTAAACTACTTGAAGAAAGCAAATTGATATCCACAAAATCTTAAAATGTTGCAATGAAATCTAATAATACATTATAATTATCATAATAAAAGAAATATATTACTTTTTCAAGTTTCTGTTGTACTATTACCAGACACGCAATAAGACTAACAATACCATGTATTCGTTTTGCTAATATATTCTATATAAAATAGTGATTATACATAAAAAAACAATCCTATGAGTATTTATTTAAATAATTACAGAAGATAATAATGAAAAAATTTCAGTGGTGTTATTATCATCAAATTTATCACATAAAATACTCCATATATACAATGAACATGTTTGAATATTACTATTTTTGTCAAATGCATAACTAAATTAATATAATTAAATAGAGAATAGTTTAAAACATAGTTCGATTAACTTTTTAGCCGTTTGAACTAGATTATCAATAACATTTGATAGTTCATTACTTACTGATGAAACCTATATCAATCAATTATCACCAATATACAATAAGAAAAATAGTTATATTTATAATAAATTGATTACTTCAATGAAAAATTGCCTCACACAAATTGTAGTCTGATTAATACTTGAAACATGATCATTAAGTACATCAATATTCGTAATTCTAGGTTCAAAAAACTCCTCTTTGTTGCTAATAATATCTATGTGCATAAATGTGAATAAAGTTATCTAATATACTAATAATAGTAATAATATATAGATCATTCAACACATTAAAATATCATTATATTAATTTAAAAATTAAGCAATACTAAAAAAACCATTTTCTATACTTTAAGATCAATAAAAATTTTTTTATCAAGTCCATCAATAAAATGAATGAAATTTTAAAGATAAAAACTATCTAAAATATACTATATAGGCTTTTTAATGAATTTGCCACTTGTGTATGATGGAAACGCAAGTTAGTTAACACTTCTAAATTACAAAATCTATATAAAAACATTAATTTGTAGTACCGAAATCTTTTTTGTCAACAAATTGTGATGTGATAGCAGATAGAGTATTCAATAAGATGGAACACATGCTAGGGAAATACTTAATGGTAACACAAAGTGATGATGCAAGTAGAAATAAAATAAACTCTGGTAATGTATTTGGATCTAAAATAAATAAGATAAAACATTAATATAAAAAGAATTGCATTCATAAAATAATATATTCTAAAATAAAATTAACATCATATATAGAGTATAATCTATTCAATTATGTAATAAATATATAATAAACTATAAAATAGAAACATTTTTGTACATTATATATTATTTTTAGTGAGTTTTACATTAATAACTTAAATAGAAATAATTTTTTCATATTATGAAACAATAATACTATCTCTATATCGATGAGGTTACTTAATTGGTATGAGTTTAATATTTTAATGAATTAAATTATAAATATTGATATAAAATTTCTAACCTATGTGGCAATTATTCTGTGAGAGAGCATCAATAAAATCAAGGGACATTTTATATCTATCAAGTTTGCATTTCTTGTTATAAACATCAAATTTAGCAATAGAAAGATCAAAAAATGCCTAAAAAATGTTAGGATTTTAGTAAAAAAGATACTAAACGCACTTCCTTTAGTTCTTCAAATGCTAGTTTATGCACAGTGGATTGACCAGGACCGATTCTAGCAAAACATCTACCTAGACCTTGTATTGCTGTAATATAATTGGAATTGTGCGTGTGGAGCTTTGAATATTAAAAAAATATTATATTAATAAAAGCCAAATGTATTTTTACTATTAGATAATCTACTTTTATAAATATAATCCAGAATTCATGTGCTAATCTAGCATCTGCCATAATATTTGACCAACATTTACAAGTAATTTCTGTAAGGTTTTCACCTTCAGATAGTGTTACAAGTATAATTTTTTCAATTGAATCGTAAAGAATTATTCTCTCAAATTCTTTAGATGCTGCCAACCTTTGATAATAAACATTAAATTTTCACGATATATAATTTTCAAAAGCATAATAGCATGAATAAGGCTTACAAACTAATATTTGCAAACCATGGATATAAATATTCCATGATTATTCTTCTTTTGAGTATATTTTGTTTTTCATAATGAGTAAGAGCCCCATTAATAAATCCCATTGTAAAGTCAGGTGCATGTCCAGCAATAGCTTCACTCAATTGAACAATCGAATCAAGATGTCTATCCATTAGTAATACATCTTGAATGATTCATATATTATAAAAATAGCTATCATTATAAAATTTTACCAGATGTATTAATAATACTAACAACATCACCAAGTTGCCCAGCTTCACAGATAGTTTCTATAAGTTTCAGGCCAGAGCTGCGTGATTGATTGTCATCACTAATTAATGCTAAAAATGCCTAAAAATTGCAAATAAATATGTATATTTTGGCATTGATATCATATAAAATATAAATACTACATATTAATAAACGTAATTGAATTTAATAATTTGGTAATAGAGTTGTTTAAATAAAAATTATCTATAAAAAATGTTATGATAATTTTAAAACTATCAAATTAAAATTTTTTAGTAATAATAAATGAATTATTGAATATTAAAGTAAATTTTTGTGTTCTTTTAATCCAAGATAAAATTCTTTATATAAATCGCACTTTTCATTAAATAAATTCTTAAATTAACTGTTTACAATGTTATTGTTAAAATATTTCAGTAAGAATTATGAATAAAACTATCATTTAATATTTAATTATAATATTAAAAATCTAAGCTCTATAGATAGATTGATAAATAAATAAATTAATAGATTGATTAGTATACCACACTAAGGCAACTTCCAGATGAATATTGATCTTCTTCATCCATAAAAAAATTCCCTTTAGTATTCTAGATTGTTATATTTTTTAATTTTAGATTATTTTCATATGTTTAAAATATTTTTTAAAAAATTAAATTACAATAACATGGGCTTTTAAATATTTATGAAAATCAGCTTCTGCCTTATTAATGTTTGGTCCAACTAAATCATAGCTACAATCATCCATATCCACCATAGTAAGTGTAATAATATTTTTTCTATAAATCTAAAAGATTTAATATATATCGTAAAAGAAAAGAATTTAGAGAGTGTATTTTAACTTTTAAAATTCTAACCAAGTGTTTTATACTTAAAGTAGTTACAAAATCTACTGTTTATGGTGTAATTATTATGCCGTTAAAATATTAAAATAATTTTAAATTATAATTAGTTTTAAATTAATTCATGAAGGATAATTTTTAAATATTTGCAAATATATGCTAGTTTTAAATGATTCGTATTATTTAAATTAGATTATTTTTTAATGTACTGTTAAAAATTTATTAATAGTTATGAGATTTTGACAAAAGATTTATCAAAATATTACCATATCTATTATAAAACATCACTAAAATACCCATTTTAACTAAAAAATTGATAAAATAAATATGACATAATTAATAAATGAGAAAATCGATAATAAAGTGAAATGCAACCAACGAAGAATAGATTGAAATAGTTAAATATGTAAATAGATACAATCAAATATGGATATATAGTTTGTTTACCTTTTTTATGGATTTTATTGGAAAAAAATCACATACTGGGACATTTTCTTTATGATATACAGAATAGTTGTATTTATATAAAAGAACGATGCCTTTTTCAAAAACCTACGATCAAAAAAAACATTAGGTCATTAAATTATGAAAATTATATAAAAAGATTTTAAATAAATCAATTACTGCAACTTTTGCATTTTTACTTCTAAACTTCACTTTATGTGTAACAATAAGACTATTTTCAATTAGAGGACTCAGAGTGTTCTCTGGTATGGTTGGCCGTACAAATTGTTTTATTTCATCAAAGGTTTTTATTATTGTCCAATTAAAAAACTTCTACATAAACCAATAATATAAAAGGATTAAAAATTTTATCTAATTGCTTCAACAGAAATACTACCATTAATGGATGGAACAATTCAATTTTGGTCTGCACTAACGAATGAATATTGCTACTAATATTGATAAGGTAGACATGATTTAAATTGTTTCGAAACTTGGATTGAACAATTATTTCACTTAACTTATCACCTACTAGTTTCTATTTTAATATATTATATTAAAAATCTTTACAACACATATGTAAATACAATAAGTTCGGGACTAATTTGTCCAAAAAAGTCCAATACTACGTTATATGGTTTATTGGTATTAATAGTAAGATCTGAAATAAGTGGATCAAGACTTTTACTTTTTAGAATATTTTTATGCCTTAAATATATTAAAGTAATAATTTATAATCAATGCTATCTTAATAATCAATTTTTATTCACTATGAACGTACCTTATGGAGCCTATTTCAAGCACATATGTTGTTATATTTGAAACATTTGATTCACACTATTTTTAGGATAGGAATATGAAAAAAATATAAAATTATTAAAAATACCGCTATAATAAAAGATTCACCAGATTTGGTTTTTAAATCCGTTACAGAAGCACCACTGCTACTATAAATGGAATCCGTATCCAAAGCAGACTTAACTGATATACTGCTTAAATACAGCATAAAATTTAATAAAAGTAGTATAAAATATAAAATTAAACAAAAAATATATATACACGCTCTTTCTTGGCGATAATTTACTGCCAGATGGAACAGTTAATACATATTTAGAAATAGAATGGATCACATCAATAAGATCGTTTATTTTGTGTGATAATGTAGCATTAGATTTCCTATATAATTTAAATAAAATTTAACCTTCAGATATGTTGATATGAAGATGTTTTTACTTGTTAGATTCAGCCAAATCAAACATTTTAGAATCATTTTTAGAAAGAATACTTGCTAATGTATGCAAATCATTAATCTTACTGTAAATATCATTGGGACTGCCTTCTGATTCAAATTTAATAATTTCATTTTCAAAACTAAAAAACATTATTTTATATTGTTATATTTCTTTTTTAAGTGTGATAAAATATTGTATTATTATATTTGTGTTCACTTTTTACCATTAATATATCAATTGTATATTTCCCATTGTATATGAAAAAAAAAGTTATATTTATCGATTTGTTAGAAAGAATCAGAAAATAAAGTTCACTTAAAAGATTTAAAAAAATTATGCCTTAAAAAATATCTTACAATATCTATTTTTAAATCATAAAGCATCTTATTAGTAATGCAGTATTTTTATCATTAAAAATGACAATTATAATCAGAATAAAACTAACTAGTAAAAATTTTAAAGCAATTACTTTTCTATAATGGGAATAAATTGGCCCATATAACTATTAAGAGGCTCCATGTGTTTTTCTTTAATGATTGTAATTTTGTTGGCTATATTTTGAATTATCTATTTATTAAAAATAGTTATATTAAATTATCATCTTGACAATAAATAAGAAAACTATACCTTAGTGAAAAGAGTGATGGTTCTAGAATTTTTTGATGCTACTTCCACACTATCAACAGAACAGTTTTTTAACATGGAAATGAGATTTGGGTTGACAAGTCTTAAAAAAATAATACTAACCACAGATGATTTAGCTTTATCAGGAAATTTTGTGTAAATAGCCTATAAAATATTATGTAATTATTTTTATGCTTATTTGTTCCATCATTATAAAGATGAATTTAATAACAACATTAAGGCTTATTATTAAATAAAATTGAAAAATGATAGTAAGAAGAAAGTATCAAAGAATACTTCATAGAGTGAACGGCCAATCAGACGGAGATAAAATGGAATACTAAAATTAGTATTGAGAGCTGCCATTTGCAAAACACAATTATAATTACTTGTTGCATAGGAATGATAAAATTCTCATAAATTTTGAAACAAGATCAACTAAATTGTTTTTATTTTCAGCAATATTTTCAGCTACATTTATTTTATGAGGGTCAATCTCGTAATTAAGATATGGATTCTCTACTATTGTTCTTATTATTGGCTCAACCAAATATTTGACAAACCGAGAACCGAAAATCTTTAATGACAAAGTTAACAAATATACAGGTGTAGCTGTTCCTCTAAACATAGTTTGTGGTTCACTAGTTGCAGCGATTTCCATTGTAAATATTGATGTGAGAAATGGTTTAAGCTGACTTTTAAGTGTAAAAATATCAATTGACATATAAAGCATTTCATCCTTTATTATTAATATAATTAATGAGTATTTCTAATGTTTTGTCAATCATACAATGTGCTCTAGTGGACATATTTTGAATAAAAGAAATTCAGCTATCACATAAGAATCTTTGTCGTCTTTGTAAGTGAGTAAATCACAAAATTTTGATTGATACTCATGGCTAATATTGTTCATGTAAGTGTTTGCAGATTTACTTTCCTTATAAATTCTATCGAGAATAGATATGAAATAGTGTTTTCTATATTCATCGTTGCTTGAATTAATAAAATTAATTAAATGGTCATAGCCAACATTCCAATTAGCGAAAACGAGGCTTGACATAGCAGCAATAATATTTTCACTAAACGATTTGGATGTTTGAGATATTTCAGAGCGTAAAAATGCCACCAGCTGCTCAAAAATCCCATTAATCATTTCTTGACGATTTAAAAACACAAAATTTCGTGACATATACACAGGAACCAATTTAAAATCAGTAAATAATAAACTAATCAAGCGGCTTACATTTTCATAAAATTCTACATCATGTTTCATTCTTAAAGAAATAACATGTATGTTTTATTTATTTTTTTAAAAAAAAATTGACTTACTTTTTTTTTCTTATTGCATTTGAAATTGTAACAGTCCTTAAACCAACTGATATACTAGATTTACGTACCAGGGACGACTCAGTTGGCATTGTCTGTGAGGATGATGATAATGGATTGGATCCATTCAAACAATCGTTTAACCAGCACAACAGAATTTCAACTATTTGATGGTAAACTTTCAGCTGATTTTCTAACAAAAAATTCTTATTTTTTTCAAAAATCTACAAGATAAGTCATTATTTATCATGAGTATATGAAAAAATTTAATCTAAATTATCATATTACACTAAGTAAAATAGAGACAACATCATCATAAAGACTTTCATCAATAACAAAGTTAGGTACCAATGTATCTGGCCTATATAAAGTTCAAGGTTAAATATATATTTTCTAGTAATTTTTATAAGGCTTAAATTACTATTTTCAAGAATCTATTAAACATTAAATAAAAAATACATAAATTAACAAACATTTATAAGTGTTAGTAATGCGCTATTAGAAATTAGTTCCTATTATATATATTTTAAAATTTGTAATAAATAAGCATGAAGCTAAATAAAATTAATACTTTTTTTACTGTAAAATATAAAATTAATGATTATAAAATGAAAATTTTATAAAAGAAACTAATAACGTTTTATTTAATCCTATATAAACGCAACTTTTTTATAACCAGTTAAACATTATATACATGATCAAAGTTTGAATTAAACTATTCATATCAATGTTGATTTCATTGTCAAGAGTAGTGGTAATATTTGAAAACAAATATTTTAGGATTAGCAGCATGTTTGAATAGAAATTTTGAAAGCATTTTTCATTCTAATATTAAAATTTATTGCAGACCATCATATATAAATAATAGTAATACGGATTTTTCAGCAGCTATTTTAGCATAATTGATGATTGTAGATAGTAACGAAGGATAGAGCTCGTTTCTCAAGCATTCATTAATATTCACTATAACACTTGTAACAACTGAGTCCCTAGGAATTTTATCTTCCAACGATATTATATTCATAATCATGTTAAATATTTTATCGCAATATCCAGTGCTTTTTGATAATGGTAATTATAAAATTTGTAAAACAAAATAAACATTACAATTTTTCACCATGTTCAAGCGAAATAGGTAGGAGATTGGAAGCTATATATGATGCTACAACTGATATAGAGTATGATACCTATGTATATAATAAAAATTATGACTTGAATTGATCTTTTTTAATTCTAATGAAAAAATATTTACAGAAGAAGAGCCTTCTTGTTTAGAAGTAGAGGACATTATTCCAGGAATATCTTCAGAGCTCCAACGAGTGCCGTCAAATTTTTCCTGAACATTCCAATAATTTGCAAAATATAGAACAGCCGTTTCAAATGCCTTTATAAATATAATTTAGTAAACTTGTTATGATTAATAAACTTTTAAAAATATTTGTAAATTTGATTAAGAAAGATATCGTTAATCTGTTAACATTTAATGCATAGATTTAAACAATTTTAAACACGAAAAATCAATGTCGATTAATTATTAATTGAAGTAGGAGAAAACCAAAATTGAAAATTGACTATTTAAAGGTGAAAAATATTTTATAAAATAAACACTAACATTATTGTTAACAAAACCAATATAATTATTTTTTGATAAGATCAAATTATTGTTTATTGCTTAATACTAACTAAACAATTATAAAAATGCATTTTAAAAATTGCTTAAATTATATCTTGATTAGTTAAAATAATTAAATCCATAAACTTTGAAGAAGTATTTACATACAAATACTATTTAACTTAATTGTTATGAGCCTTTTGATAAATTTAATTCAATTTAAAGTTTATTAAATAATAATAATTTTATCTATACAAAGTTTTTAAAGATCAAAATTATTTACTACTATTTTTAGTTTCAAATTATAATATAAACCTATTCTTAAAAATGTTGAGCTACTTAATATGATGAATTGTTACAAAATATAATAATTTAAATTATATTAATTGAAAATGATACATATATTGCATTTTTTTAATATTTACATTAGATAACATATGTATGTAATTTAATAAAAGTAAAGCATATAGTATACTTTAAGCTGGCTAGTTGACCGTTTATTATACTCTTTTAGTGTTTGTGGGATATAATTTTTAGGTAATCTTCCAGCTTATATAAGAAAATTACAAAATATGTTAAAGATGCAAAATAATTACCAGAAAAAGTATCTTCAGACACTCCCTTTAATGAAGATACTTTATCAAAAAAATCTGAAAGCTTAAAAATGTTATTTTTATTAGCAATATCCTTAGGGGCATATTTAAGAAGAAAATCAAATTCAATTTTAAGCCAATAGAAGCATTCAATAGCTTTTTTTTGCAAAGCAGTGTGATCAATCCATGTAAGAATATATAGTAAATACTAAAAATTGATATAATTATTATTTAGTTGAATTATGTTTATTAATATGATAGAATACTTCAAACTTTTCAATTTTTTCTACCATTTCACTTGTAGTAACAAAATCACACATAGCAGTTTCATCGCTGTAAAATTCATATTTTTCAATGAAAAATTCACAGAACCAACACATAATAGAGTAAATGTAATTATGAGACACCTTTCTATTGACTAATTCTCCAGAAATAAATCCAATAATAACGGATCTTTAAAAATGTTAATAAAAAATGAACATTTGTGCCATTTATAAATTATACGTGACACTAGGTGAATTTTTATGCCAAAGACTAGCATAATTCTTATTATGTATTAGTTGTAGAACCTATAAAATAGGATAAAAATACATATAACAGTTTTTTAATAATTTTTAGGGTTTATAAAGTAAAATGATACACATTTTATATAGATAGAACATGGCATCAAAATCTAATTGTTACATTTCATTAAAGACTAACTAACAAATAATGATTGTAAAAGCGCATAAATACTATTAAAATGCTAAGAATATAATTTTATCAATTAATATTGTAAAATGTCAAAATCATTTTATGTATAAAACTTGCATATATAATTTTCATAATTTTATTTACTGAAAAAAAAATTAAAAAGGATTGATTGATATATAAAAATTCTACAATATACAATTATATTTTAAAAAATTTTGTATACAATTAAAATTTACATAAATAGCAACTTACAACAACCTTTATGGATGTATTAGTAATATTTAGTATTCATTTTAAAATAAAACACTTTACAATGAATATATATAAATAAACTATTATCTGTTCCATTAACAAAGTATTTTAAGAATTTAAATATAAGAAATATTTTTACTTTAGCAGCCTTTATAGCTATTGATGGTGAGGGATAATATATTGAAAATTTGTATAATGATGTAATAACATTAATAAAATCGCACTCGTCTCCAATAATATTTTTCTAAATAAACAGTACTAGAAAAAGATTTTTATTGTGTTTGGTTTATTACAAGGATAACAGCTGCTGGAAAATTTTCAAAAACAGTCAATATCCAGTAAAAAAGTACATTATCATATTCATTTCCTTTAGATTTTTTGCTCATTTTTGACTATGTATGCACATAGATAAACTGATAAATCTATAAATGGTTATTACTTTAGTTGGTGTTGATGTTTTCGAAGCAAATTGATTAGATTGCATTGATACGGACATCTAGCAATAAAAATTTATCTCATTTTACAAGTTTTTGTTAGAAAATATTATTTGATGGTCTATTTTAATACATAATAATTCATTAACTAGTAAAATCTTTTAAAACATCTCTTATATTACCAAAACCTTTTCCAAATAATAGTTATAAATCTTTTATAATTTTTATTAGTAAGTTTTAACAAATTTTCAATCAAATTTAATAATATCATTAAAAAAATATGCCTTTAGGTCATGCTATAATTAATTGTTAGCACTAATTAACAATAAAAAGTCTGGTAAATGTTTGAAATAAGGATTTACTTGTTAAAAAAATAATAATAAATTTTAAATTATTTTATATCAAGTTTTAATTATGAAAAATTATTTTGTTAGTAAAAACATTCTTCATAAAAATCTTTTAATGTCTGTATATACAATCTCAATTAATGAGTAACAGATATATTGATAAATATAAATGCATTTTAATGTATTTTTATTTTAGCTATGTTTTAGAAGATTAAAATGATATTAAATAGATTAGTGTAAACCTAATCAGTACAATGGTACACTTTATGTTATGTCATCTTATAGTTAAAAAAAGCAAAATTCACTTTGATATAGTCTTCAATAAATTTGTTAACAATTTTAAATCGTCTAATAACACATAAAACATGATCCACCATTTTGTCTTTCATCTATATGATAGTTCGTTAGTAATGAATAAACATTTGACATCCAACGATTAAATAAAGAAACAAACCATATTGTGAACATCGATCAGAGCTCTCAATATAATAACATATATAGATTGAGTATTTTTACAATTATGTATAACATCATATGAAAGATCTTTATCGGATTTTGATATAACAATAATTTTAAAGATATCAATAAGAAATTTTTCTGACAATATATCTCCTAATGATGAAGTTTTAATTGTCAACAAGAAGAGTGCCTATTATCATAGATAAGATAATTAAATTGAGTTTAATATAGTTGATTAAAAGGTTACTTTTAATTTTTCAATAAAATATTCGAACGTTTCTTTTACAATATTTCTTCTATGCTCATCCAAATTGATAACCATATGGCAAAATGATATAGCTGCAATAACGGCAGCATCAAAATCTTGTCCTTTGTTATTGTCAAATACTTTTTTTAATAAAGACATAAAAGGAGTGTACTAATTGTGTCAAAATTTCAAATGATTACATCATTAAAATAAAGTTTAGAGTTACTTTTCCTAGTACTTTATATGGGTTATTGAGATGAGCTGTTGATGTAAGAGTAGCCTTTAAATGTAGTAATTTCATAGTGAAAAATTAATATGTTTATTAAATAGATAGAAATTACTGGTATAAGAAATATTAGTATAGATTGCAATGGCCATACATGAACTCGAAACTTTCCTTTATCACCCATTTTTCCAAGAACATTACACCATTGATCACATATTTGAATAGTTTGTTGATTTGGTTTCACAAAGTAAGTATTATATTCTTGAGGATTATTTTCAACCCATTTTCTCAATACCTTGAATTAAAAAGTTATTCATATGAACATTTTATATTTAATTTAGTTATTAAAATATTACTTTTCCTACAGTCCATAGTATGACAGGTTTGGAAACTTTCTTCTTTTCCCATAGTAACCAGCAATCTAAATAATAGTTTTTTCTAGAATTAAATGATGTTTATTGGATAAGAATTAAAATAACGAATAAATGACTAATTATATTTGTTCTAACAGTGTACTTTAATAAATTCTCTGATACGTTACATTATAAAAAGTTATTATTTTGTATATATATATTAGTAATCAATTTTAAATGATAAAGCAATTTTAATTTTGTGAATTTACAAATACTAACCTCGTTACAGACTTTAGTGCTAATAGTTAATAATAACTTAACATATATAGCATATTCATTATTTAAAAAAAAAGATTGAATATTTACTTCTAACTATTCAATAAGAATATAATTTTATATATAAAACACAAAAATTATGGTATCTAAATTTTATTTAACAGTCTAATACCAATTTAAGTCTTTAATATTATATAATAAAACACTTTTTAAATATTTAATGTATATATAAAAGAGTAATTATTATAGAATGGTAAATAAAATAATTATTTATGTAAAACTAACTTAATTATAAAAACTCTTTAAAATATATTCAGACATATTATATAAATGAAAGCTAAATTGTACCTTTTAAAAATCCAAATAAATCAGTACTATGTAAATTGAGACAATTGGTAGATATAGAATGTTGTATTTCTTCATCGTCATCTTTTACCATTGCATTCAGTCTAAAGTATATTAGATTCATAAAAAAATGATTTTTACAATAAATACCTCTGTAATATTTGATTGAATACGAGATTAAAATGAAAACGACATAAAACTCTTAAACACTTGCAAGCAATTATTTCAATATCACTATCAGTAGAACCAGTAATTTCTCCATTATAAATCTATTACAAAAAAAAAATATCAGTGTCTAATTATAAATACATCAAGCTACATTATTATAATTAATAGTTACATACCCTATATAAAATATAGACTGCCTTTTTCACTTGGTTTATGTCCATTTTTTCAGTTAATTCCACATTCTAATGTTTAATTGAATTTTTTTTAATAAAAGTGTATAAAATATTAAGATCTATATAGCTATTTGAAAAAAAACTATTTAATATGTTTTAGTAAAATACTTTTTATTAATTTAAAATAAAAAAATTTGATACTATTATTGTTTTTAAAACAGTAACTTACACATTTAAGACATCTATAAAGTAGATAAAGAACTAAACCGTCTGTTCTTGTTAATTGATGTTTGGATGATGACTTCTACATATTAAAATCATTTTCAAATAACAAATAATAGTAAGAGAGAATTACTTTTTCTATTTTTTCAACATATGCAATTAAAAAATTGAAATATTCAACAAATCTAACACCACTTAATGCTATCAATGAATCATGTCCTGGTATATTTTTTTTATTCCATGGAATACTGCATTCAATATCAACTGTTAACTACATTAGATGATATTATCATTAGTAATCCATTCATCATTCACATAATAAATAAATTAGTAAGTATATGTTATACTTTAGATATGATATCATCGAAAGCAGAACTTGTATCGTTTAATGAATTTTGACTTGAAAACCACTCATTTAACATTTTTTTCTCCAAAATAAATACTATTCGCTTAGTGTAATAGCTTTAGTGACAACAAAATGTTGAATTATTCTTAATCTTTTCTATACCTAAATAAACATAACTACATCTATAAAATATAATATTACTATACCTGTTAAAAAATAGATCAATTTTATATATGAATATTATCAGATATCTGTAATTTTTAACAATTGTGCTATAGTTTATTAAATGATTACACCCCCTTAGATTATCCTCTTGATTATACTGCGAAAAAAATCGGAACTATTAACAATTAATATTATTATAATGATCAGAATTTTTAATACACCTTAAATTACTATTTAAAGTTATTTTTTTATAATAAAACTATATTATAATATTTCTTTGTATCAGTTAATATGTAATTAACTAAAGTTATTTATTTTACTTCATGATTTAGCATACCAAATATTTTAGTATACTAATTGCTAATTAATTTTAAAAATAAGGTTAATTATCCCATTTGTATATTGTTAGCATATTTTCATGATTATTAGTTGATAACTTTAACTAAATCATGATTATACTAGTACAAATACTTATCTATACTCATTCTTATATAGCTAAAATTCGGTCAACAAATATTTACCATTTAATACTATTATTTCATATTGTATGTTACATGATCTCGTGGGGTTCTTCGTTAATTTTTCCTAACTATCATGCTTTACCGGTAATTCTATCATTAATTCAAGACTGTAATAATATTCTGTCATCAAATAACTATCATTTATTCATAAACCATTCTTTAATTTTTGTACAATTTTATTAAATATAAATATTGTTTATATTTACTGAATGGTTTTATATTAACAAATATTTGCACATTTCTTTTTAAACTACTAATAAATAATATCCTATATATATATTATTGCATGAAATATTATAATAATAAATTAATATATTGATGCTATTTTTTATTTAATATACATTAAAAGTTAAAAATGATATATTTAATATATAATGCACCGATTTATTGCATTACATACAACTATGTATAATAAATACTCGTAAAATAAACAATGGTTCAATTTAATAATGCTCTTGTGTCGTATTATCTTTTACATTCGGATCATTTCATTTAATTAATTCCTTCTACCTTAGGTATATCACTCACAATACCATCAACTCATTACATCTTTTTCTATACCGTTATCACAATTATATCCATATAATTGTTGTCTTTATGTATTATTATAGGCTATTCAGGTGATGAATACAATTTCATTCTACTGAGCATCCTTTAATAAATCAGTATTTCAATAAATATATTTTATTATGTAAAATATTAAACAATAATTAAAATATATTTTAAATAATAACATGAAATCACTTTATAAATATGTTGCTAGAGCATATGACTATTATATAAGGTACTATTTCTATTTTTAGAACATATAAATGATAAAAAATTTTGATTAACTTTTAATTAACATTATAACATATAATAAAAATTAGACTGTAATCAGTTATAAAAGTGTAACATTCTATTGATATTAACACATTAGGAATAAACACTAATATATTACATAATGGATTGAAGTTGTCATGAAAGAATACTATGAATAGTTAAGCTAAACAAATATCTTTAAGTAACATGATTTTCAACCCATAACTTAATAATTGTACTCTCCTTATGGATCTATACACCTTGAGGTAATGTTTTATATATTGGTAGTATTGTAAAACATATTTCACACAGCTATTAATGACATCAAGCCATTCAATAAAGTTTTAAGCAAAATAAATGTACTTATAATAATTACTAATCTTAAATTAGAATTGATAGTAAACATTTTTATTAAATATATGCACATTTATAAGTACTAATTAAAAGTTATTAGTTAAACTGATATCGTTTTAAATAATTTATTAACTAAAATACATTATATCATCAACTAATTCATAGTATTGCTATATGATAAAGAAATTAGGAACACTATGAAACTCTACTGAAATTCGTCTAACACGTACACGACCGAAATGTGACGAAATAGAACGAATGTGAGACAGTATAAAAATGTAATAGTTAGCTATGTTGACTTTCAGCTTGTTTCTTGTATATAAATTTCACTTCTTATTAAATAAATTGCGTAGTACTAGGGAACAATAAATTTTATTAAAAATTGATCCACAATTAAAGCATTAAGTATATCAGATTGAATGTTGATATTTATAATAATAAAAGGGTTTTTTTTTAAATATTATATTAATTATAATATGAGATTTATATACGATTGATACCATATGTTTGCGAATCTTTAAAATGTTCTACTATCGTGAGTTGACCATTCTGACGTAACAATTAAAGTTCAAAAATTTATTCTTGAAAAGAAAAATTAATATAAACGTTTATAATTAACACTCTGACAAGTGTTTTATAATGGGAATCGACACTAACGATATGATAATGATCAAATAATACGTTAATATAGAAATTAAAAATAGTTTATTCAGACTCTCAGTAGCTAGAAACATCACAAAGAAAATGAATACTCTTTAATTTTGTTTGATGTAATAAATTTATGATATTTATGACATAAAAAATATGGCTTTAACATATCTTAAGTAATTTCCCTTAATAAATATGTGGAATGCCTCAACATTGCATTAGCTAATTATTAAAATAATAGTCTTTTTAAATCTGTATAAAATAAAGTTACTTATTTAAGAATCATAGTGTAATTTTTTTCAAGTACTATTAGAGAGTTTTCCTCGCTGGTTGTGGAAGTCATGGCCATTTCCAATACCTTTGGATTAGTTAGGACTTAGACCACACTTATTAGAAGTAGTAAAATTTTTACTAAATTCACATTTAAAAAAATAATTCATATTAGGATTCTATCTGGGAATTTGATTTAATGTTAGATAAATGACTTTTAAATTTTAATCAGTTCACATTTCACTTTTTGAAGAATTCAAAAATTTTAATATTATACTAAATTACTAAAAATATAGTTTTCAATGTCAATCCTACTATAGTTTTTAGAATAAAAATAGACAAAACCATACCATTCAACAAGTTAGTTGATGATATCTTGTTACTCCTTGTAGGATTCTGTTTGTATGGCTTTCATCTTTAAAAATGTGATAGAAATTCATTTTTTAAATATTTCATTTATCAGAATAGTTAGAAATTAATCATTTCTAAATTTATTTGCAATAGCAAAAGACTATCCTGAGCGTTCATGCAACCCAACTGGAGCAATGTCCATAACACCCAGTTACGTTACGACAAGCACCATTCGGAATAAAACGAGAGACTTCATCAAACCCCCGAAAATAAACGATTTGGTTCGTAAGTTATTTTTATTAAGTAGTTTACATCAAATTAAAACAGCAATTCTAATAAATTATTCCAAAATATGAGTTTTTTATTTATAACATTATTTTTTTTTATTTATTTTGTGAATTGACGATGAAAATATATAGCATAACTCTATTCGCTCACTATTTTCAATCTAGTTATCATGATGTTTTTATGTCAATCTAATAAAAACAAATATAACGTGATTAAAAATTATTTTTGATTAAGTAAAAGGATCCAATTATTCATCGTGGTTAATTCGCTAATATAGTTCGCGTGTTGCGCAACGTGACAACACTTTTGTAGCATCTTAATGTGACCGAAATGATGAATTTACGAGCATATGTCTGATTCTGTGAAGACAGATTATTTCTGATCGGTTTTACTATATAATTTTAATTTGAGCCGTGCTTTTTATACTAATACCATGTGATACATATAGGTGCATTATTGTTTTGGTTTATCTACCCATGTGTTATTTTGCTTTTTCATTTCGATTTTTAATTAATTAACAATGCATAGCGTTTCTATATATGCTGAGTGACGAGGTGAGTGCGCAGTCAAATTAGAGAAGTAATTGTGATAGGCGTGATGGCCGGCAATCCTAGCTTACAGAGGCAGAAGGTTTTTGTTCTGTGACTAAAATATATCTAAGTACATTAGGGCAAGCGGTTTGTAAAGAAAATTGTCGTCGGTTCAACATCATATCCTGTAACTGATGAAAGTGAATCCAACTCAAATAGTCATGTTTGGACTGTTTACCTAAAACCTTATTATGATGAGGTTAGTTATAAATTGTAGAATTCATGTGAAAAAAATTAATTGAATTTTTCTTAAAAAAAATTAATTAGGATCTTTCAACATTGATACAAAAAGTTCAGTTTACACTTCATGAAAGTTATGCAGTAACTGTAAGAGGTAATCGTTGTGTAGTACTAGCAACAATGTGAATTTTATTAAACTTTAGAAGTGGTATCACCTCCTTATGAATTGACTGAAACTGGTTGGGGAGAGTTTGAAATTACAATAACCTTATTTTTTGCTAATAATGCTGAAAAACCAGTAATTTTATAATAATAGTTTTAGCCAAATTATATTAATAAATAAAGGTTCATTTATATCATGTTATTAGACTATTTCCAGTTAGTCAGAGTGAGCCATCTACTAAGGAGAAGCCGTTAGTATCAGAACACTATGAAGAGTTGGTTTTTATTGATCCTCCTGATTGTTTGTATGCAAGTTTGTTGGCTTCCGATATTGAAAATACATCTAAAAAACTATCATTTCAACATTTTTCTAACTGTATGATACAGATATTACTGTCAGAATTAACTAGTGAATTTGTAGTTTAACATAAATTTTACATTTTTAAACGTATTTAATTAGATTTGTGCGCGAAATATTACTTTTTATTCATTAAATAAAGTAATAATTTATATAAGGAGCTATTTTACAAAATGTTTTTATACGATATTAAGATATACTTTGATATAGGGGAGCTAATTATTGAAAATACTAAGAAGCTAATTAAAAATGCTCAAGATAGGATTTGTGATGAAATTTCTTCCACGAAGCAACAGCTTGAAGATGTTCGTAATGATTGCATTCGCTTAAAGGAACCAACTACTCTTTCAGAGCTTTCTCAGCCAAAAAGCCTTACTGAATCAGAATCCTTAATCACAAGTGTTTCACTTGACAAAAATTCGTGTGATAAATTTGAATCAACTTCTTTGCATCTATCTACTCATGAAGATGATAAAAACAATAATACTACAATATCTAACGCTTCTCAGTCTATCTCCACTGTAGATGTGGCCCAACCTCTTGTGACACCTACTTTTACCGCTCTGGAAAATTTTTCGACAGCAGATAATAATAAAATAGTTGGCATCACTGATAATAAATGTATAGTTGATACAAAAGAAACTGAATCATATAAAATGGAAGAAGAAATTGACCCTAAAAATAGCCCAAATTCTTTTATCGAAACTGAGCATATCGCTGACAACAATACGATCAATGTTGGCGCAAAACACTCCCTGCTTTAGTATACAATTTACTGCTTTATCATTGTGTAGAATGTATTTCAAACATTTTCATAATATTTTGTTCTTGCATTATTAAATCTATAGTAAGTTTTATTTTGATATTCCATCATTTACTTACAGTTTTATGCTAATTTAAAAAAAAATGAATAAAAATCAGTATAAATTTTTAAAACTTTCAAATATCTACGTTTACACACATATACAGTAAGCTGAAAAATTTTACTTTATCTCACGAAATATAAACATTTTAGAACTAGACAAAGGTAAATTATTCAAATGCAACTGTGACGGTGGTTAGTATATTATTGCTGATCCTTTAATATTTTAGAGAAATATTTTATGCCATAAAATAGCATCTAATTTAATTCTTAATTCTCTAAACAGTCCAAAATTTAAAGAATAAAATTGTGCCCTTCTAGATATTCTGACTTTATGTACATTGGTTAAAACCATAAATGACAGAACGTTTTAGTATAGATAAGTCTTTTTTTGTTTAATTATTCAATTTACATTGATCTACTAGTTTTCAACCAAAAAATTAGTATCGTTTTCTAATAAATACAATAAAATTTTCAAAAATTAACATCACACAAATTCGTAAATGTTCGGAAAACATCAAGAAAGTTAGACTTTGTTTTGTAGCGCTACGAAATGGTTTGTTCATTTTTATGTTTAACTTTGATATTATGTTTAGTCTGTTACTATAGAGACAAACTTAGGAGATATCAAAATTGAACTTTTTTGCACTGAAGTTCCAAAAGCATGTGAGGTGTTTATTATCTTATAAAATTGTCAACTCATTTTGTTACTTAAGAATTTTTTGGCACTCTCTGCAAGTGGATATTATGATGGATGTGAATTTCATAGGTATTGTTATTTTTATTTACATATATTCTATATGATTTATGAAGAAATATTAAGAACTTTATAGTACAAACTGGTGATCCAACCAATAAAGGTGATGGTGGTAATTCTATATGGAAGAGACCATTTTCTGATGAATTTCATGCATCGCTTAAAGTTATTTAACTGTTAACTAATTTATTTTTAGATTATTTTAGCATAACACACGAGGTATTGTTTCTATGGCAAATAGTGGGCCAAACACGAATATGTCTCAATTTTTTATCACATATTCAAAACAATCTCACTTGGATCATAAGTATACAGTTTTTGGAAAGTAATTTTGACATGATTAAATTTTTTTGTATTTCAGAATGAGCGAATGATATATTAAACAAATAGAGTAATAGATGGGTTTGACACGCTAGATGCAATGGAAAGAAGCCCTACAGATCCTGATACAAATCGACCACTTAAAAGTATTACCATACAAAAAATAAAAATTCATGCCAATCCCATAGCTGATGGATTACTTGATCATTAATTACATTTTTTAATGTAAAATGTAGTCTTTGCTTACATTGAATTATTTTTTAATGTTATTGTATAATCTGAATAAAGCACTTGGTAGTTTATTTTTAAAATACTTTAAATTTAAAAGTTTATATGTTCGAAAATGGCGCCTTCATTATATAAATGATGAATTTTTATAAAATACGTGAAAAATGTGTCAGTTTATATACCAACTGATTTATTAAGTCTTTAAAAAAATACTATATTTTTTTATGAAGGCTTGATCTTTAAACACAGATTAAAAAATTTAAATTGCTATCAACCTTGCTACAGTTTTTACATCGTGTTATCATCATTGTTTTCGTTTCGAACAAACATCTGAAACTCTATAGTCACCTTACCTTGTGAAAGGGAGATATAGGGCTAATCTCAAAAATGTAAATTTAGATCATAGCATTGTTATTGCGTTTATAGAGATAGTTAATTTTTACTTTAATATCATTTAGACAAATATTTCTACTATATTAATTCTTGTTAACATTTTTATTGCCATGATAGTTATTGCTAAATGGTGCTGAATAGAAAAGTTTTAATAAAAGGTTTTCATTCGAGTAGCATATCAAACAAAATTCATCATTTTTTCGCAGTAATAACATAATTTAACCGTTTTTACTATGTAAATTAGATTTTGTGCAGGTAACTTAATTTGATTAAGTGGTCCAATAAATGAACTTTTACCATAATAATTTATAAGTATTGCTCATTATTTGGTTTTAAACCTGTTTAAATGGCTATTGGCATATAAAAAATTGATATAATTATAATATTATTGATGTTTGTATCTCAAAAAAGGTGGTTGCTAGCCTTACAAACTATAATAATTACTACCCATAACAATACATTCCCAAATGAGCATATTAGTGCTATAATTTATTTTAAAGGCAATAGTCTATAGCTTGAGAATAAAATTATTTGTAAACAGCTATAAAAGATGATTATATTTGCCATCCATTGTTTTAGAATAAAGTTACTAATATCCTTATTGTATATTTTTTCAAATAAACATTAGATTATAGAATATTCAAATGAAAAAATTTTTTTGGTTATTTAAATCCTTTTTTATACATAATTATGCTATAGCAATATTTTTAATTCATTACATGGCTAGGATGTGCTTCGTCAATCATTAAAATGTATATATCACCCACAACTCAGCTAGCCCACTCCCATATGTCATTTAAAATCCTATTATTCTTGTTTTATATTATAACTTAAACACATTATTTTAGGCTAGAAAATGATATTAATATTTCCTAATTTTAATAAATTATTAAATTATGATTTAGATGTTATTCTATATCATTCTGTTTGATTAAATTAAGGTCATTTACTTATCTCAAAAAGATCTTATTTAAATAAACCTAATTACCTTATGAAAAAATGTTAATTTATAATAGAAAATTTATTACACAAAAAAAACTAAGAGCTTTTAATTAAACTCTATGTTTTCTTCTAGAATTTGTATTTAAAAGCTTTTCTTTTATTTTCGATTGTATGTAGTATTTAATAAATTCCCATTTGGAAAAAATACTTCATTAAGGTTTTCTAGATAAATTATTTTAATATGTATACTTTTGTCACTATCTCTATATGGTTGGCTCTTCTTTCACGTTCTAACACATGGTTTTTTTAAGTTTACCATGATTTTTCGTGTAATACCTGCTCTTAAAATTATTCAGCAATAATTAGCGTTTCGTGGTATTAAATTATGTCGATTTTGAATCATTCTTTTATATTTCTTACTGGAATAACAACTCACCTATTTAAACAATAGTTCACTTCTAACTAAAATTGGAGTAATTACTTCATAATTTATTATTTAAAAATTAAAATGTAAAATTAATATTTTTATAGGTTTAATGACTTTAAACAAATGTTTGGTATCAATGCACAATTGTGATATTTTGAAAATTTTCTATAAGTTCTTGTTATTTAAATATCTGTTAAAATTTTTCTTATATTATTCTAAATATTATAAAAAAAGTAAAATGTATTCTACTACTACACAACCAAAAGTATTATTAGGTTATTCAAGTATTTGACTCTAAAGTGATCAAAAATTGTAATTTCACCTTCATCCAGTAATCTCATTTAATCTAGCTTAATACAAAAATAAAATATTAAAAACATACATATGATCTTTCTAGGATTTGATGGTAAATTACCCACAACCATCAGAGAACAACTAGAAATCGGGAGATGTGCTTATGATGAAATCACTCGTTTATTAGTTGCTACTGTGTACAATTAAACCTATAAATAAAAAATCTATTTATAGTCTATATTGTGGTGTAATTTACATTTTCTATCTAGTATAGTAGCTAATAATGATACTATGACGCCTTTAACTCCTATGGTACACAGAATGTTAAAAGTACAAAAATCTCTAATTTTAGATTATAACTTTAAATATATTCAAAATGTCTACAAAGTAGATATAAAAGACCACAATACTCCATAGTATTCGTTAAAGGCAGCAAAACAAACCTTAACTATTTAGCATACATATTATATTCTAATAAAACGGCAAAAATATCAAACTTATTGTAATTACTTTAAGGAAAACTAGCAATCCAATGCTCATGAAAAAAAGTTAAACCTTAAAAAATAGAGTGTTAACTATATAGAATTACACTTTCTAAAGTAAGATGTTAACCAACAAGTTGTTACTAAATGATAACTACTTATAAAAACATGCATATTATTGTACCCGCCAGATTATTGAAATGTGGCTGGTAGGATATAGTATGAAATAGAGGGTTATTATTAGATATAACTCATATAATATTTATTTACTTAACTCTCTAATAGTAATTATACCCTAATATGAAATAATAATTAGAATGCTAACTCAAAATAAGATATGATTTTTTTAAGCACCAAATTTTAAATGGTAATCTTGCATGAAAATATATATAAAAGAATAATTTTGTAAAATTAACCATCACTAGCATTATAATAAAAAAGATAAAAAAAATCTCTAATGAGAATATAAAATGAAAAATTAGTGTGTATTGTGCATTAAAAATAAATTTCATTTAAAACGTCGAATTATTATTAAATTTCAATAAAAAAAAGCTATTACCACAATTAATAGTTACTAAAATTAGGATTCATGTGACTTGTAATTTTGGACAATGATAACGTTAAATCAATGTATGGCTCTCATGAAATATTTTTGCACATAAAGCCAGAAACCAATGAGTCCAACAATAATGAAATCATCAAGCAAATCAATTAAGAAACTGAAATAATATTTCTAATCAGAACATTATATCAATATTAGAACCTTTAAAGTTACATACATCACTAAAGCTCAATGTAGTATATGAAACTGGTGATTCATATCCTGTCTAAATAAAGCAAACTTACTACAGTATATAATGATTAACAATATACTAAATATAATTCAATTTTATTTTCAACTTTGCTATCTTGAATAGGCTCTTCAATAACCAACTATAAGTTATGTATATTGCATACAATTCACAACAAAAAATAGTACTGTATATGTTGATGGTTCACTTGTTTGGGCCACTTTATATACTTGTTTTTTATAAATAACAGCCATATCATTATTTTTAGGTTGGTTCTTTTCACACAATACTTTAATCCTAATAAAATGGTATACAGTATCTGAAGAAAGTTGCACGTTCTTTTTTGACGCAGTGTTCCATTCTACTCGTGCATTATTACAAAAATCACAGTTGATTCCATATAATGATATAGCTTGAAAATATAGACATTATAAATTTAACTGTAATTAGGTTTACCAACAAACAACAACACCTTCTGAATCATCATTTTTATGCGCACGCATCAACCTATTAAGTATGGATTCAATTGTTTATTTGGTTGTCTATAGTTATGGATAGTGTTACTAAATATTTTTAATATTAACTAACTATTTTCATGTAAGAAGGTAAAAAAATTCTAATTAAAATGATCTTTATAAATTTGTTTATAATTTCTAATATGATTGAAAAAGGATAGAAATATAAATATGAAAGAAATAAAGTATATTTTAGGAGCTGTTTATTCCAAAATGAAGCTAATTAGTAGTTTAGTTTTCTAGTTCTGTACGTTCAGCACTTTAATAAACTGACTAACGAAGAAAGGATAGATATTTGGTATGATTTCCAATGTATATTGGTTGATAATGGTATGTTTATTTTTCTACTAGTTACTTTAATGTAATACCATTGATCAAATATTATTTAAACTATAATTAAAGATATAGAAAAGCATCAATAAGCTTCCATGATAGAAATAAAGGTTTATGTTAGTCTCATTCTTGTCATATCAAATGATTACCTAACATTATATCCAATATAGACACATTAACTTTTATTTAATAGCATTATACACTACTTTTAATAATAAATAAAGCTTCATATGCTAGATTTAACTTTAAAATAATTTTCCTTTTTATAAAATAATTCTATGAACTATCTAATAACTATTTATTATAGTTAATCATTTCTTAAAATAAATAAAAATAGCATAACTTTATATAATATTCTATATATCCACATTAGGATGTACAAAAGCATCCTCAGATGAATCCAATCATATTTCTAATGCGTACCCAAATATTGGTAACAATTGTTGGGATCGGCCTATATGTTTAAATCTAAATACAAAAAATTATTTATTATTCAATATATAACTGTTAATAATACTTGGGATAGATCAACTCAATATAATGCATCTTTTAAAACATTAATTAAACCTCAGTATAGTAATCCATATTTGATTTAGCTTAAATTTTCATTCTAGTAAAACAATAATGATCAATTTAATGATTTATTGTTGCATATCTATTGTAAAATATTTTAAAAAGGCATTAATCTATTGAAAAAAATTGATAAATATGGAATAATCATAACAATACTGCACGTTGGTATAGTGTAAAAATATTAAATTTTACGATGAATTAACATTATATTTTTATTCATTAAAATACTTATACAGAGTTGAATCACCATTGAAACAAATAAACTATCATTTTACCCACAACTTTCAATAAGAGTATGTTTGTAATATATATATACCAATTAGTTTACTTATTTTTTTAATAAACTATGTTGTAATATAATAGATGATTATCATAAAATTTAATTTTTTGTTTTTTTAAAATTACACACTATTAAACATACAGCTTTATATATATATATTAAAAAAAGATATCAATATAAACATTAGCATGATATACAGTAGGATAATTTATTTATTAGTTATATAAAAAAATATTTTCAAGTAAAATAATAATTCTTGTTTTAATTTATACATGTTAAATGTTATTTTTTTAAGTGATTTTAATTTTTATAGGTTATGATTAATAAACATTAATTAATTAGTCATTCATCTTAAAGTATCTATGATAGTAATACATTCTCTACATTACATATTACAATAAATGTGAGAATATTATCATACTAACTACTGAAATTGTAGATTCCATGTGGACACCATTAAATGGAAGAGTAATGATTTTAATATAAATGATATAATCATTGAATGAATGAATGATTAGCTTATAATGTTAGTATTTATCATTGTATCACGATTATATATTCTACACACTTGTAACCATTTTTTAAGCAACAATATTTATTCAAACTTTATATATACATCCACATTCTTTAATATATAATATTCTTTATTAATTAAAACAGTTTTAAATTTTTTAAACTGTATATAAAATAATAATTTAAGCAAAATATTTAAATTTAATTAAATATTATTATTAATCATAATAAAATAAACAATTTTTTAAATATAAATTTAAAAAAAATAGATATACTTTGGGTTAATGCAAATGAATGTTTAGCCATTGGATTGTATATGTTCTAACGATTGATAATTCGATTAATTGCACGAATGGTACTTAATAAGTATGTGGTGTCGATATTGCTTCTTCAAGGTTTGTAATTTTTTTATTCAATATTTAATTATTTGTTTATTAAAAATCTAATTAAAGTCAATATTTTTTTATTCAAATAATTATCTGCTATCGTAACAATAATTAATTGTTAATTATATTATTATATTTAATAATTATCTAATTGTAATGAATTTTTAGGTTTACTACAAGTTAAACTAAAAAAATTATCAACAAATGAATTTTAATACTTTTAATAGAATGATATTTTAATAAAATGTGAAAATAATATGATACCACCTATTCCATATCCTAAAAGATTATATCCATCAACAACATTAAATGTTGCTATATTTCTTGCTAAAGAAGTTGTAATAGCATTATTATTAATTAATTAATTTAATTAATTAATTAAAACTAATTATAGATTAATGATACAAATTTTACAGATGTATTTTTCTCTGATTGTCTTCTATATGCTTCACAAGTATCTATATTGTAGTATTATGTAAGCAAATATTATCACCAAATACTATATAAATTAATAAGATACTCTCAAATCATAATATATTCTTTAAAACTATAAAAATTATTAAATGGAATGGAAATAATAAAATAACATTTACAAATGATGAAATGAAAGATCTATACACATTTCAAGAATACATTCAAAAGGGTGGATATATATCTGGTGCTAATATTCATATGTTGATGATGTATGTTATATTATTTGTATCATTAATAAATAAAAATTTAAGAAATCATAAATGGATAAGATCTATAGGATCAAATATTATTACAACTGGAATAGCTTTGATTAATGGAGCTTTCTATCGTGATTATTCTGTGCTAATTGTCCAAGTATGTATAATGTTAGATTTTTATACAATGTTTCATCTTTTAATTTTATAAATCACATTTAAATAGAGTGGAAAATACCTTGGTTACAATAAGAAATTATCTGGTCTTAATATTGCACATGAAATTGGCCATTCACTAGGTCTTGACCATGTGAAAGATATGGAATGTAAATGTGATGTTCCAAAAAATCAGTGTGTTATGTATCCATATTTATCCCTATGGTAATACTCATTGAAAATAACATTAATATTTTTAGTGATATATCATTCTTTTTTAAATCATCTAATTTATATATATACGTACAATACAACTTTAATATATTTAAATGAGATTATTTAATTTGAATATCCATTTTTATGTATATTTTTTTTAAAATATTAATCTTTAATCTCATAATTTTTATTTAAAATTCAGTGTTACATTTAAAATTAAATATTAATAATACAAGCGACTATCACATATCATTTAAAAAACCAATGTATATTTTATCATACAAAATTCCCATGAATGATGTTACGTAGACATTTATAGCAATATAATAGATACATAGAATTGTATTAATATTTTATAATATTAATTTTATTTTTTTAATGATCTTGTTATTTAAAAAAATGTCATTAATGCTGTTGCATTAGTAAATATAGATATGTAAACATAAAATGGTTTCTAATAGCTAATTTTACTACATTTTTCTACATTTTACTTTGTAAAAAATTAACAATGAACATGATAATAAGTAGAATAATAGTCTACATATATGTTTTAAATATAGTTATTTAATTAAAGTATATGGTTCTGCTTTTATAGGAATTATGAATTTGCACCAACATTCTATAATTGTTCGATTGATTTTTTAAACACAAAACAAAGGCCATTCATAATAAACCTAGTGATTAAATATTCACCTAAAGATATCACATAAAAAAATTCCCTTAGGTAAAATCAAACAAAAAGGTAAAATATTTAAATGTATTACCGCTTTGTGGTAATGGAATACTTGAACCAGGAGAGGAATGTGATTGTGGAAGTGAGTTGGTATATTTTTTTGTTTATTGAATATATAGTTTTAATAAATATATCTTTTAGCGTTGTAAAATACATAAAAATGTTAGTTGTAAGCCAAATTCTTGCACACAGTATATTCCAGAATTAACGTTACCTAATAAAATGAAATATTTTTGTTAGTGATCCCAATGTTTCAAAAAGTCCTCGAGCAGATTCAGAAATTGTAATTTCATATTTTTATAAGTGATTGTAAATTTTTTCTAGGAAGATATCGATCCAATTAATGAAGTTAAATATAGTATATATTGCATTATATCATCACTGTACTCTATTATAAAATAATAATGTCTAAGATCTATTAAAATACTGGCTAGGCAATGGATTTGGACTATTGTTTTGCATATCTCTTATAGTGTATATATATATTTATTATAACATTTTATTAATATTTTTAATGTTACTTTTAGAGCACTTTTTATTACCTTTGTTCTGGTATGTTTAATTAAATTCAATAAAAATATCATATTTTATACGTAAATTTTCTCAACTAATGCTATTGTTATAGACATGTCCAAAATAAACGCCCTAAAGACCATATTGTATAGCTACATTATTTTACACCCCACCAATACATACCTATTTATATATGCAGGATATTCATGTTGTATATTATTTAATGTCAATGTTTTGTGCATGACACACCAATTAATTGTCTACATTTCTGCATTTATATGTACATAATTAGGAAAAGAAAGAGTCAATGTATTAATTTTTCAACAGATTATACATATAAGAATGTTTATAGCAAATTCTATAACTGTGTAGCTATAGATAATATGTGAGTAACGAATGCTAGTTTGCATTTTATAAATAGATTTTCTACATTAAAAATTGTATAATATCACCGTAATTTTATTTAAAAAGATTCAGTTTAATATAACACTTATGTAAAATTTATTTTATGATTAAATTAGCATATTTATATAAATAAATATTAGACTACAAAAAAAGTATGTTATAAACTAATTACGATAAAAATGACTATAGACTTGCAACTTATTCAGTGCACAAATAATGATCAAATCCCATTGATTTTTTAAAATCTTCCCAATCTATAGGATTATTAATGATGTTGTCATGAACCCAATCCATAGCTACAACAGGAAACGCATTTTGAAGGTAATCATCAAAATCGCTATCATCAATCGAATCTTGACTATTATAGGTAGAAAAATCTGACATATAAGCAAAATCATCACATGCAGTAGGATTTAAATATTGCTGATTATAGGTATCAAGGTGTTCTTTCAGTAGCTTTTCTTGAGGATGCTTAATTCCAAGATTGACAACATCTTTAAAATCTTGACTTATTGTAGCTATCATAAAATATCATATATCACAAATTTATAATACAATAAAACTAAAAAATAACAAATTACTATTTTTATTTGTAGAATTGACCCAATCATCATGAATATGCATGTGGGTAAGAAAATAAATTAATGAAAAAATTTTCCAATTACCTTTACACCAAATCTTACCAAGATATGGTACTTGACTTTTGAGAAGCTATTGATTATGTTTTCAAATAAATATATATAAGAAAACAAAATAAATGATCTACTACTTTAATTGAAAAATAGGATACAATAGTACACTTTAATTTGATAATTTTTCGTAATGATAATGATGTTTTGTAATGGACAAGGAGCTTATTAAAAAATTTTAATATTAAATTAATTTAATCACATATAATAACCATAAAAATACTTTAATTCTATTTGGTTTGTGTTTAGTTATCTTTTGGACTATTCGCAGAATATTGGTGAGTGTATGTAGAATTCGCCAATTATTCTTACGGTCAAATGTGGTCTTATAAGAGAAAGAACCCTTTTTAGTGACTTTTACTTTAGAAATCTCTTTGTCTGTATTTTCTAATGATTCTTCTTGTAATGTCCATGGAAAATCATAATCATCCAAGCTAACAACAATAAAAAATTGATCAATAACATCACTATTGCCTTATTATAAAGTACCTAGTCTTGTTGACAACAAGATCTTGAAAATTTAATCCCATAAATTTACACGCAAGTTGAATAAAATTTGCTGACGTCATTTGATAACACAATGTTTCAAACTAAATAAATGACAACAATAAACATTATATAAACACAAATTAATACAAATAATATCAGTAAAAATTAATGCATTACTTGGTAATAGTTATTGCTTTTAAAATGTTTCAATAAAAGTAACAAAATAGTTGATAATGACTTTGACAATATTTCCTACAAGAATTTATATAATTTCACCATATAGTATCTAGCTATAATGTATTTATTTTACTTGATGACGACCTTTGTCAACTGATTTTTTCATTGAATATAACACAGTAGAAGCAGGAAATGCTGAATCATCGTTCTGCTTGCTAGTAGCGCCATCAGAACTGCTGCGAAATGATAGCTCACTATATATAGGAAGTTCTGATGCAGTAGTTTTATGTGGTATAGAGCTAAGAAATAGCTTTAATATTGCAACCTAAAAACCATTATGAAGATTAAATCAAGTTAAAAATTAACAATGTCATATGTGTAAAGATTACAACATATTTGCTTAGAGATGAAATCAATTTTTCGTAGAGAATTTCTGTAGGTTTAAGACATTCAAGGGTTGTTTTTTTGAATGTTATAGGATATTTCAATCGATCATTTTCTTGTTTGATATGTATTTCTGATAAGGGAACATATACACGCTTTAAAATGTTAAAAATTGTTAAAATAATAAGACTAATACCTTTTTATCCATTTCAATAGACTGATGCAAAATTGGTGGCAAATACTTGGTATATAGTTGAAATACTGCACATTTATCATAATTTTTAATTTCGGCTATGTCTATACCGAAATGATTCATATAGACATTGGACATGTATTCAACAAAATCATCTAATCTATAAAAAACAAATAAATTTAAAAAAATATTTTATAGC
>JRUX01001204.1:0-41856 GCA_001407235.2 Kudoa iwatai
AACAATACACGATATTATCCTCAACCTATATCGTGTATTTTCGTGTTAATTTTCTTGTTTTCAATTAATAAATTCTATAAAAGTATATATAATTATATCGATTCGTAGTTCATCTTTTCTTTCTTATTGTTGCACAAATTTATAAATTTAAATGAGTTTCTATCCTGCTTATCTGGAATGATGAATCTACAAAGTACTCCCATTACGTTGATGCGCGAGACATTTTCCTTTCATAATCTTTAGGTAATCTATACGCGAATACAAAGATACATCTTTATGCTGTAGTAGGTCTTTAAAACATTCAATTTAAAAATTAGAGCATACATTAATATTCTATAAGCAAATAAAATTAATGATATTGTAGTAACTGGTAGAGTACAATAAATTTATTGTAGCATACAGAAAATTAAAATGCTTTCTAAACAAAATGACACCAAAAATTTTTTGACATATTTTAATTTCTATGTTACATTTTTATTTAAATATTTCGTGTGATAATCACTAGAGATCTTGTGGAGTTTTGTTTGAAGTAGTACATTCCAGAGCATGCGCAACGAAATACACATATCCACATATCAACATAATTGGGTAAAAAAACTTAGTCTCATAGTTGATTAAACAAAACTCAGTCTATTAATCTAATATATTGAATAAAAGAAATATTGTAATGAATTTTTCTTATTAAATATAATTTCATCACGAATGAATATAAACTTTTTGATCAAGAAAACTGTAGAGGGTAATGAATCGATTTATTAAGTTTATTTATACCATATATACAGTTTTAGAGAAGTATGATAAAACGCATTTATATAAAAAGTATATTAAAACAAGTAAATACAATAAATCTGTTTTTATTTTATTGAGGGAGTTTCGGTTGGGTTATGATAAGTAGGATTGCATTTTTAGTACCACAGCAATCAAAAGTGAACAATATGTTCATAAAAACATAATTTTTTTTAAAGTAAAGACTTAAAGAGATAATAAAAAATAATTTATACAATAAAATTATTTTAATTTTTAAAAATAAATGAAGAATAACAATATTATGAAATAGTCAATATTAAATACATTAAATTATAATTAAATAAGCTATAATTGTGTTTCATACTATAAAAAAGTGATAATACGAAAAAATAGACATGAGTATAATGTCAAACACAATGAGGAATGTAAAAATAATATAGCCATAATATATTATATTAACAAATAGCTCATACTGTTCTAATTATAAAATATGAAGGGATAGAAATGCAAAACATACACAAAATTTTATGTGAGATACAAAAATTACTGTCTTTTAAAGTAATATTTCCATGTATGAGTGTCACAAAAAACAGCTACACGACTTAAACACCGTTCATGATTACATAGAGGACATTTTTCTCTAAAACCATAATGAGAATTATAGATTTTAATTAATTTTACTTGTGAAAAAGCTTAACAAATTCAAGATTTGATAGTGAAACCATATGACCACATGATAAAACTGCAGGTGGATTATTTGGAGCAATTTGACCTTTTTGAATAGGACATATAAAAATATTATGATGATAAAATCGATCTCCAACGATATCGATTGGAAACTATACCAAAATTAATTATTTTAAAAACAAAACTAAAATAAAAATAAGGCACATAGCATACCACTAATTCAGAACGCTGTAAATATGGTATGACAGGTTTATTACTGGATGTAACGAAACATGATTTACCACCAGAATATATTTGATTGATTGTTTGCATGGAAAGTAAAATACTATATTGATATGAGGATGACATAACATAAAATTAGTCAATATACCATTCATGAATAACATCATAAGGTTTGTTGAGATACTTTGTAAGAAACTCAGTAGCTATTCTAAATTTTAGCATGGATAATCCTTCATTTGTACAAATATTAGTATATGGTGAATTTTTTATGCTTTCTTTAGTTAGTGGTATGAGTGAAGTGATTTTTCTTGTTTCATCATAACTTTGAGCTATCAAATTTATTAATTTAAAAAAGATAACACATTTCAAATAATTGTTGTAATATTTCCATACTTGGATATTTGCTTGTTAATTCTCTCAATCTATTTGTAACATATAGAATATTTCCATCAATTAAACTCTTTATGAGCAATCGTCTTTCTATATCAAATCGAATACTATTACACTCTCTATCTAAAAATCTACAATGTATAGAAGCCTTAAACGACATTTTCATAATAAAAACTTTATTGCTAAATTGAAATCTTCATTTTCTACATTATTAAGTATTGATTTCAATTCATCTATTACACTGATTACATCTATATTCTTTGCTGTACTAATTTCTTGCCAACTTAACCCACTCTCCTAAATTAATATTTTATTAGACTAACAAAATCGTAATCGAGTTTTTTTTCACTTAGTTATATCAACCTACAATAATAATTAGTATTTTTGATTAATAAAATAAATGTTTAACTGTAGTATAGCACAAACATTCATGGTATATAGTGAGTACTTGTTTGAATGTTTCAGCAATATCAAAATCTCCATAAAATAGAAAATGATAATAAATTAATGGATTTAGATTGTAATAATTTCCACTGTTACAACAACTATTGACAATCAAGTCAAAATCCTTTTTATATTCCTTCATATAATAATTATTTACCTAGTTGACACCCACTATTAATGTGATAATATAATTTACCTTATTTATCACATGACCAACTTTTGACAACCCATTTTTTTGCTTACAGTGATTCTTAAGAGACTCTTCAACAACTTCACACGAATGACTTAGTGTAGATTCAATAGTAGTAAATTCTTCTCCATTAACATTATTTTCATTTAATTTAACACCTTTAATAAAAATTAAATATTCGGGGAAAATATAAATTCAAACCTTCTTCAAGTGTTGAAACTAATTTTTTTAAAGAATTAATTGTTTGTTTATGGGCTTTTGCAGCTCTTCTTCTTTCTTCATGATAACAAAAAGAAAAACCATTCAATACTTTTTCCAATCTTTTACAAGCATCAATACATTCTTTATCAGCTTGAATTCTAGTACTAATATTAGCATCTACAACTACCTCATCCACCATGTTTTTAAAGGCATGCGCACGGTGATCATTTTGTGAGCAGATGGACGATTTCAGTAATGTGCGTTTAGAAACATCACTGGTAATATTTTCAGACTATATTTTATTAAAGCTTTTATATTATTAATATAATATTTGCAAATAATATTTTAATTTTAGGGTAATATTGACATAGAGTTGTACTGGAATCATGCACCTCAATGTTGCAAAAATTTTTCAACACTGGCTGATCGTGGCTATTACAATAATTGCAAAATTCATAGAATAATACCTGTTAATATAGTGATAATGTTTTACTTCAATTTATTATTATATTAGAATTTTATCGTACAATCAGGAGATCCAACTGGAACTGGCAAAGATGGAACGTCCATTTTTGGGTAGATACTATAAGGCATATTATTTATTAAATTTATATTATTTCTTTTATTTAATCAAACCCTAAAGACCAAGATTTAAAGATGAAATTCATCCTAATTTAAAACATACTGGAGCAGGAATTATTTCTATGGCTAATAAGTATATCAATTGCGATACATGTTTCATACGTATAATTTATATCAAAGTGGTCCAAATACTAATGGTAGCCAATTTTTTATTACACTTGCACCTACGCCTTCACTTGATGGTATATGCCTACCAATTTTTTTAGATCCATTTGTTCATATGTATGTATTATTGATGGCTTTTGTAGGTAAGAATTCAATTTTTGGTAGAGTGTGTCATGGTATCAAAAATCTAGCAAAAATGAATATGATTGTTACTGATGATCAAGATAGGTATCTATATTTATGATGATTTGATATGTTACATAAAATTCGTTCATTACTAGACCACTTCAAGATATCTATATAATGAGAGCTTACACTATATCTAATGACAATAAAGAGATGATTGTTTCTAAATAACAATAAATTTATCGATAATGTGTTTAATGTTGCTATGTATTATTTATTGTACAGTTTTTTAGTAAAAAAGCCTTTTAATTAAATTCCATCCTAAATATTGTGTCAACTCTATTATCTTCTTGAAATTAGTAAATGTAAATATGCGTGTTTTTACTTTGTATTTGTTTAATCAAAACTATGTAATTAAAATAGTCATATTTTGAAACGGTTTTGTATCAGTGTTATTCGTGCTTGCAATTTTCGTAGAATATTTATTTTTATATCAGTAAAGATTTTTCTGCGAGCATACTTGCTTATGACAAAGTCTAGTTTAATATGATAAAAATAGGCTTCTTTTAATTTAATCATAACATACTCAATATCAGAGAATATTGATATAGTATAGCTATTATGTCACTTGATTTATGTTATATACAAATTTAGGACATTAATAGTGATAGTATATCTATCCGTTCATGTAATTGCTGATTAAATACTTTATAGGTATGTACATTTTATTTATGTTTGCTTTTCAGTAGATATTGTGCACTAAGTACATCAGTATTAGAAATTAAAATGTTGATCCTATGATGTTTACACTCTTTCAACACGGAAAATCCCAATATTCAATTTTTTTATCCGCCTTAACGGTAAAGACTGATTCGTGTGAGAAAATTTAATTTATATATTATCTTTTAGATAGGAGATATCATAATGATAAGGAAATTATAAACTTTAACTTATGACTAATGTTCCACTATATACACTATAATGTAATCTATATATGTATTTAAAGTAAGTAACATTTTCTTAATATCACAACAACTCATAATAGTTTTAAATAAATCCTATAAATAATTAAGCTGAAACCATTTTTAGTGTAAACATGCTTAAAAGAACATATTACAACTTTTACGTACTTATGAGAATGCAACGTTTAAGACAGGAGTGTGTATACCCTTCTTTAGAATAAAATCTTTACTGTACGCTCAGTATTAGACTAAAAAATGGTTAAATACAAACTATGAGTCAATTATTGTACATTAATTAAAATTCAATTAGAAAAAGGAAGAGCTTTAAAATAGAAAGAATTGGTATAAGTAGCTGGTAGTTAAACATAAAAATCTTGATTTAACTTTTAGGAAATTATTATAAAAATTTTAAAGGAAAAAAAGAAATATTTATATTAAAAAAATAACTATGTAAACTGATAAAAATAACATGTCTATATATTAGATAGAGGATTAAACACAATAGATAATGGGTTTATGATAAAAAAATAATAAAATTATCCAAACCATCTATTGGATGTATTTACTGTTTTCATTTTAGAAACAGCTTCCCTTATTTGATCATATTTAGGCATTTTAGATAGATTTCCCATAGCAGCTACAGCTGGGGCTGTTGATAATAATCGATGACAGCTAGCTTTCACATCATCAATTGTTACTTGATTGACTTTCTCAAATAGCATTGGCCAACTTTTATATCGTTCACCACTTAGAGCTTGCCTAAAATATAGCATAAAACTATATGCAAAGCATTTCACAATAATAAAATCTAAAAATTAGCAACAGATACACCATACCGTCCAAGATCTTCAAGTGCCATATTAGACATTTCAAGATTCATGATTAATTGAGATAATAATTGCCTTTTAGCACGATTAAATTCTATCTAATTTTTAAATTAAGGAGAATATAATATATATATAAAATTAGAATAAAAAACCTCATCAATTGGATCATTGACCACTTTATAATATTCA
This sequence comes from Kudoa iwatai, assembly GCA_001407235.2. Taxonomy (NCBI): domain Eukaryota; kingdom Metazoa; phylum Cnidaria; class Myxozoa; order Multivalvulida; family Kudoidae; genus Kudoa; species Kudoa iwatai. The sequence continues at coordinate 5,733 of JRUX01001204.1, forward strand.
CACAGTATTATATTGACAAAATTTAAAATCTTTTTAAAAATTAATCAAAAAAATAATAAAAAAATAAACTAAATACATTCTGAGGTTCACAAGACCCATATATAGCAAAGACACCGCTATCTTCAAATGATTGAACAAATGCTTCACAACTATTTACCCAATAATGCTTGTTGAGAATATTTACATTGACACGATTGTACATTCCTTTTCCAGGGCCACCAACGGAAAATGATCTTCCTTGACCAATCAAACTGAATAAAATAGCAAGCGGATATATCTCTTCAGATTGTTCATTACATCCTTCAAATCCTATACTTAGGTAAGCCAATTCTGGTAATACAACATGACCTGGTTGTTTTCTAGGGTTGGCATCATGTAACTTTTTTTATCAGTGTTATTATAATTAATAATATTTGATAAAAAATAAATTTCACTTACACATGAGTATCCTCCTGTATAGTTGGCTTTACTATTATCGGCCATATTAAGTGATTTATGATCAATTGACCATATTTTTTCAGTATTTGAATTGAAATACTTATTTCCAAGTTCATACATTGTATCAGGTGGTATATTGATACCTGCTATTGACATTCTATCTGGATGATAATATAATGAAAAATATTTGTAGAGTGTATCTTGAGAAATTTCATTTAGGCTTTCTACAGTTGGAGTGTCACGAATTCCAACAGTATTGTTTTTAAAGCATGATTCCATTATGTAGTCAAAAAATTTTCCTTCTAATTCGGCACTATATTCTCTCAATTGTATATCATTCATAATAAGTTTTTTTTGCAAATTTAATTCTTTATCAGTTATTAATGGTTTAAAAACTGCTTCAGATAATGTAGAAAAAACATTTTCAATGTCATCTGTATAAAATTTAGCTATGTATATAGCCAAATCTCTAAATAAAATACAAAATAATTGCACATGAATTATATTTATTTATAACCTTTGAAAATCACACAACATTTCACCTCCAAGTGAATCAATGTAGCTCATTAGTTCAAATTCTGTCGGTTTAGTTGGTGTTCCTTTGAGTGCAGTTCTTTTCGCAACTTGTGTTACTCCAATTGGAAAATTAGTACTATAACGCGAGCCAGCTTTTATAAAAACTATAAAAATTGTTTCATTGAGTGATATTATAGCAGTATAATATACTTCCAATGCTTTTTATTGGGCATGGTCTTTGCATGGCAATCACTCTAATGCCTGAGTCGAACTTTTTTAAAGATGGTACAACCACTTTTTTAAGCATATTCCTATACATGATTCACTATATAAAGCAGCACAACTTTACCAAATGACATATATTTTCGAATGCAATGCGTACGCATATCACGTTGTATTAAATTTGTGCGACACACGTACGCGTTTTTATAAAGAATTGGAGATATATATTATGATTTGAGTAGTATATTAGAGAATATAAATTTCCATAATATTATTTATTTATCAGGTAATTATTAGATTATTAAAAAGAAGCCATAAAATACCTATAATATTATTTTTTTATTGAAACAAACAAATTTCAATAGTTTACAAACTTTACAATATTTTTTTTAGATAGAGATTAGAAATTATGTCTAATATTGGTAGTATAATAAACTAATGTATCAAATAGTCCAGCATAAGTATTATTATTATTGATGTATATAACAAAAATTGTGGAAACCAGCCATAAAAATATGATAAAATGTATCCTTTAATTACATATGAGTAGAAGGAATGATAATTATATGTTACTACATTAATCATCTACATTTAGAATTATTATAATTATTTAAAGTTTTGAAACTAAGAAAAGTACTTGCATCAGGATAAGGCTAATGCACATTATTCATATGTAAATAAAATGATTTCTGTAATTGTATTAAAAATAAATTTTAAATAAATATTAATTTTTTTATATTAATAAATGATATGAGATAGAAAATAATAAACTGGTACAAATTTGATATAGAATAATAACACAACGCGCAAGCGCGTAAATAGACACAATTGTATCTGGTACTTTTTGGCTTTGCCTCATTTAATATCTATGTAAGTAACCGGATTTGATTTTGATTAAAGTTAAAATGTATAGAATATATTTTAAAATGGAATCTAATGAAAAAGCTGATGATCTACAATTTCCACTTTCTGTAATCGGTCGGCTAATAAAAGAAGCTGTACTAAAACTTATTAAATATATCTTACTATATAAAATAGCTTCCAAAAGATACTCATATATCAAAAAACGTAAAAAATATTGTTGCTCAATGGGCATCAATATATATACTTTTTCTCACTGAAAAGTAATATTTTTATTAATATATAATTGTTGATTATATTTTTTTAAAAAAAGTGCCTCAAAAGTTTCCAAAAAATTAAAAAGGAAAACCATACTACCAGATGATATACTTACAGCATTAAAAATGACAGGTTTTACAAATTTTACAGATGATGTAAAGCAACTGTTAAACAGTAAACTTATTGTTATTGAAACAATGTTAAATAGATAATAGACATAAAACAATCAGCTGAAAACTTAAAAAAAACAAATGAGGAAAATATTTTGGATACAGTTAATATAGATGAAGATTCATGTGTAATAAAATAATAGTTCAATATATTCATCTATTCACTCTAGTTGAATGAAATTATTATTGGAAAAAAAAGAGATATTGAGGATTTGAATGAATCTACGGCTATTATAGAATCTAAATACTTGAAGGAAAACTAATAAAGTGGGTGTATTAAATTAATAAGGTGGTTATTTAATATTCCTAATGAATATATGCTATGTTTTTGTTTTTTTTGTATAAATGTTAATATTTAAACTAAAATTCATTGGGTATGCTTAGTTCTAATATGATTTAAAGCTTTTGAATTATTTAAATGGGTTTCAATAAAACTTTGTGCGTTAATTCTCATCTAAATTACAACGTTATCGCCTCAATTTTCGATTTCTTCGTCAGTGTATGTAGAATATTTATAATCATAGCATAGACTGTACCTTTATCTAACCATTCTTAACAGGCACCATAAATACTACCATTTTCCGGTTAAAAGTGTACTTTAAATATTGAATGATTACTCAATTACACTAATAGTTACATAAAGGTTAAATAAAATATCTTTAAATTATTTTAAAATAGATAAATTCAAGTTGTAAATAATGCTAGATAGTTAGTTTAATGTTTTTTGATCCTCTTAATTTTCCTATTAGTAACCATCTTAAGGTTACATTTTTCATTCGTCAATACTTATTGCACTACAAATATTTAATAAAATTATTAAATAATTGACTTTAATATAAACCACATAAGTGAGTTTGAAACATATTTAGCAATATAACATTGTTGAATATTTCTCTACTATATTAATAGGTTAGTACCAAATCTTTCTCAGATATATATTATGTCTAATGTTTTACAAATTGATAAAGTATTTTACAATGAAAAATAATTAGAAAATGTAATTCATGAATTTTAGTCTTAAATAAATAATGCTTTTGAATGCATCACGTGACATATAAGCAATCATAAGAATCATAACCCCTTTTAATAAATATAACATTTAAATTAAAAGTTAAAACTGAACAAAATAGTTAAAAAACATAAATTGATATAGACTATGTAAAACTAGCTACAATCCTTGATATACCAATTGCTAACATAGTAAATGAAATAATTGTTGCCATAATGTATTTAATAAGATCTGATTTTTGTTGTTCAAGTTCTTTTAACATTTTAGCCATCTAGTAGTAATCATTATTAACATAAAATTATATAAAAAAATGAATACTTCTGTATCAATTCGATTGTTAGTATCTTTAATACGTTGCTCTTGCTTTGAAATCTATATAAATATATATAGCTGGATATAAAATAATAATATATAGTTAAATTTAATACATCTTCTCTTGTTTTAGCTTTTTCTAAGCTAAATTCAACTGTTATATTGGATCGTATTCTTGAGATATGATCCTATTGTAGATGCAATGGTAATAATAGAATGAAGCAAAATTTATAATAAAAAAACCATTAATTCTTTAGAAATCAAATTGAGTTGGTCACGCATTTTCTATTTTAATCAAGAATATTAACTAATAAATGAAATAACAAAATCTACATCATTTTCACCTCTTAAAAGTACAAATTCACTTTTTTCAAGTATAACCATATCCTTTCTAGAACCATATCATTGTAAATCATTCTCAATATATAAATTAGGTACAAATATGATTAAAATTACTTAATAGAATTCAACTGTAACTCTATTTTTTTGTTAATATCATTCTATATAGGAATAAAAATTGTAAAATAATGTAAAATTTAAAATGATACAAGACTATTGTTTAATTCGTACAAGCTATGAGATATTGATAGAAATGTGCCATTTTGCTTGAATATTACATTCTTTAGTGTTTTTGCTTGTTCTTGTGTAAACCCTTTATTCAAATTAAATTAAATTAAATTAAATATTTTTAAAAACATACCAGCTTCTAGTAGATGACTACATAAATCCGCATAATCAACATGAAAATGTATGCTGCTTGGATACTGGATATTTTCTGACATAATATTTGGATTATTCAGACTAACATTGCTATTAACTTTTTCAGCTATATTACATGTATATCGTTTATAACGATTCTTAAATCTATGAAAAAATAAACGTCGAATCATCATAACTATTATATTAATTGCTTCAATGTGTATTGCGCATGCGTTGGAGCAAGCGCACCAGATATTTTCACTAAGGATGGATGTAGGTTTTCCTGTTTATTTTACATGACCATAAGCCACTTATAATACATTTATTAATATTTTTATAGCCAAGTCAATTAAATGGAGGATCTGTATTGGCAATGAAAGGAGCTGATTGCTTTGCAATGGCTACTGATCTTAGATTCGGTTTTCAATTCCAAACTATAAGCACTAACTTTGAAAAAATTTATAAAATGGATGAAGCATTATATATAGGACTTGCAGGATTAGCAACAGATGTATTAAGCGTGTAATATTTGTACTTTATCTGTTGATTGATTTTGTATCATATTTACAGAAAAGAAGAGACAGAAATAGAAGTGAATCTATATAAAATAAATGAAAATAGAGCTGTCAAGCCTCAAGTTCTAATGAATATATTAAGCAATCTGTTGTATAAAAGACGGTGAATATTTTAATAATATGCTAGTACACATATCATCACTTATTACTAATTAGATTTGGACCATATTTTATTGAGCCTATAATATGTGGGTTTGATCCACATACTAGCAAACCATTTGTTGGATCATGCGATTTGGTTGGTTGTACTATGGTAAGTGAAGACTTTGTAGCTGTTGGCACAAGCTTTGACCAATTACAAGGTATCTGTGAAAGTCTATGGAAGCCTAATATGGTAGTAAATAACTTTTTAAAATTTAAATAGTTTTTTTAAAGGAACCTCAAGCTTTGTTTGAAACTATATCGCAAGCATTTATGAATGCTATAGATAGAGATGCATACAGTGGATGGGGAGTTGTTGTCTATTTGGTGTATATTATTTTAATAAATTTTATATTATTTATTGTTTTTTATTAAAGAGAAAAAGATAAAACAACTAGATACGTTCTTCGTGCTCGAATGGACTAATTCATATAATATATATATAGGTGATTATTTATTTATAATAATGTGACGGCAGTAATTGTAGTTTGACATTGTTATTATCTATGAATATGATATTTTTTGAATTGTTTACAAGTCATATTTTTTTTTCGATTTTCAAAAGCAATGTAATTTTACTTTTACGCGCTATAAAAGAGTTAATTATTTCTCTATTACAACATGAATGATAATATAAAATAAATATGCATAGATAATAATTGTTAGAGTACCACAAACAAAACAACACCTATAGATAGTTACTATATAATACAGTATATATATATAGAAGGTCTTTGCAAAAACAAAAAAATAAACATTTTTTAGAAAAATTAAACATTTTTTCACTTACAAAAATAATTAAATGTAGTTTTATAAGTTTAATTGACTATTGTCAACAAGTACTTCTTCTTCAGTAAGAACACTGTGGTCTATATCACTACTAGAGCTACTGATGCTCCAGTGCTGCTCATTGGATGAGGTTGGCTGTTCTTCAAATACTTCTACCTATGTAAATTCATTAACAAAAGTAAAATAGTAATAAAATACATTAAATTTCTTGACAAAGTGAAAGTCATGGTATACATCAGATATGACATTTAGAGTATATGTATAGACACCTGCTGTTCGGGGTGCATCTGTTTGTAAATAGCACACGTAACCATCATTGATACATTCAACTCTATGCAGTGTAGGAACAAATAAGTCATTATTCTCCATAGTTAGATAAATCCACCAAGATTCGTGAATAAGTGATGGAAACAGTGGTGAATGAGCTTCAATATTTTCACTATTTTTCATATAGGATCTATCATGGATTGGTTTGATGAATTTAGGGCGAGGAAAATTCACCTTACTATCAATATTATCAATATATTCTACGCTTTTATCCTCAATAATCTTAAAAAAAAATAAGAAATTAAAAAATGAGAGACCTCATTACATGATCATTTAAAATTGCCAAATTTTTAACACTTCTTTTCTTTTTGTTTAATTTTTTTGAATATTTTTTATAGTTTCTAACATCTGAAGTTGCCTATAATATTTCTTAAAATAAAAAAAAATAAATAGTTTATACTGTAAAATTATGAGAAATAGATCCATTTTTTGAATCACTTAATTTAGCTACATCTTCATAAATATCATTTTCATTGACAAAATCAGCCAGAGGTTTTCTTTCAATCAAAATATCAATATTAAATATTGAAGAAGTTGTAATTTCGATACCATCTTTAGAATCACAATCAGCTATACATTTATTAGAGATTAAAAAAAAGGATGAACAAACTACATCGTATTCGAATGTTTATATTGATGAATGGTAACGATTTAAGGACATTTTGTACATCATTATATTGTTTTTCGTCTAATTCACTAATCAAAATTCTAAAAAAACACAAATGTAGTTTCATTAGCTAATATAAACATTATATATAAAATAGGTAGTTTACTGTCTAAGTTTTGGGGTTAATTTTATATAGTCAAAAATATTTTTAACATTTTTCTATATAATTTCATGTTAAAAACTTTCTTTGTATGTAAGATTAATTTAATACTTTTTTTTGTTGTAATCGAGCTATATCAGAATTCGACACATGGGGTAGCATGAGTAAATTATGATCAGATAATTGCAATCCTTGTACAATACACCCACAAAGTTTTATACAACTTTCAATAGTTGAAGCACGAGATAATGGTGAAGATAAAGCCATATTTTCTAAGAAATTTATTATAGGTAAGTAAATATATGCATGCTATTTAGATATTACTTAATTGAGATTCATAATTAATATAGTTCCAAAGTGGACAAATTTCATGCAAGATCATTCCCAATATTCCTCTATAACTTGCCAGAACTTTAGATTGATCTATTTTTATATATAATTTTATTTATTAATAAAATATAATTAAAGCTAAACAAAATTTAAATTTAATATACAATTAAATAAAGGTGATGGTTCAACTTTAATTCTATTTAAATGAGCCCATACTAAAGTACGTGCTTCAATTGAAAAAGTTGTATTAAAAGGAAGAGGACGTGACATTTCTTTTGTTATTTGCATCTTTACTAATAACTAAAATTGATTTTGTTGATTTTAAACACAAAATCATGCATATATAATATTACTTGCTTGATAAAAGGAAATAAATGCATATGAGCATTTCTACGATAAGATAGATCTGGATTAAAGATAGGACATGCAGAAATTATAATAATAAGGCCTAATAATAACAAATTATGTTAAAAATACATACAAAATAAGTATATTTAGCTAAAAAAGTTTACGTTTTGGAGGTAAATGGGCTGATTCACGAAAATATCGATAAAAAAGTCCAACAGCCGATTCACTATTCTTAATTTGTGGATTGCTTGGAAATGACCATTTCCAAATTAAATACTAGTTTTATACTGTTATTTTTAAACAATATAAATTATAATAGACTAGATTTATGTGTTCACAATAAATATTTACATTTAATAATGTGTTTAAGAAGTAATAATAATAATTTAAAAAATTAAATAAAAAACGTTTTTTTTAATAAAAAATATAATTAAATTGTAACACATAACCAATATTATGTCATATAAATAATGTATACAATTAAACCTGGAATTCCAACCAATACACTCACATAATATAGTACAATAATCTTAAATTACATAAAAGAGTTAAAAAAGTTTGGCTATAATAAAAAAATACTGTTGGTGGTGTTTTTTCATTTATTAACCATATAGGCAATGCAACACCATATTTAAGTTCTGTTGGTCCATCAATGTTACCATATTTTTCCCATTTATCACGACTTGATTCATCTGTCAAACTATGTATATATATTATTATTATTACAATCATATAAAACTACATTTGATATGCATTGGATATTTCCATAAATTTGGTTGGATCTCCACCATGATCAGGATGATGAATTAGTGATAATTTTCTAAATGCTTTTTTTATATCATATTTAGAAGCAGACTATACAATATATGATCAGGTCACACAAAAATATAAACATATATTTTTTGTACATGTTGTACACCAAGTGTTTCAAAGGGATCCATAATAGTAGATGATTCACCCATAGAAATACTATGAGTTTTAAATAGTATAAAAATAAAAAATATCCAGGCTATTAGTAGTAGTGATATACTAAACAAATACACATATCAACAATTTGAAATTAAATAGACAAATAATAATGTATTATGAAAGTACAATGAATGCAATTTTGAGCTTTTGTTTTGTTCATTTTCATGGTTTATTATTTTTAAATAGCACATACTACATTTACAGCTATTACATGATGAGACATGCCGTTTACTATAGTCTAATAGGAATATTAATCCATAGAAAAATTTAAATTAAGTATACTTTTTTTTAAAATTCGTATGTATACAAAAGTAACTATTAAAAGTATAAATCCGTAGCAAAAAGCTCCAAAAATCCATATATCTTTAAGTGATGCATCATTAGAATACTTCACCATAATATTTACACTGCGCCTGCGCAAATATAAAGACATGTCGTTGTTCTATCTAAAGTGTTGGTGTGATACAGATGAACATTAATTTGGTAAAAATTTAATTATTTAAATGGTAAGAATTGAATTATTAAATCATATATTTAATAAAAAAAGAAATATATTATTATTTCGTATATTATACAAAAATAATGCATACAAACTAACAAATTATCACTTTAAAAATTAGTTACTTGCACCTTTATATTTACTATGTAAGTTTATGAATGTTAGAGTGTGATAAATTATAACGCTATAGTGTTGTTATTGAAAGATCCATCAATTCTCACAGACAAAATAGATAGGTAACAAAAAATTATTATTTTATTGTACATAAATGAATTAAACACTTAAATAATATAAACTATAGATCTGCATCAATATTAGTTAGATGTATGAAGTGATGGATTTAGATTTAATGAACATGTTTCTAATAGTATTTTTTACCAAATTAAAATTTAAAAAGATTTTAATACTGTTAATGCTTAAAAAAGCTTTCTTTCATATAACAATATGTGTTTACGTTTATAACTAGATTTTTATTAATGCAGTATTATTATGTAATCTCAAGATTTAATAGTGTTTAATAATTTTTATAAAAAATTAATAAAAGTAATAATTTAAGCCAGTTAAAAGTGAAATTAAACACATTTGTGAGGATGAAGGTCAATCAATCATAGTTCAATCTTCGTATTAAAAAGGGGATTGTCGGTATGGTCATGGAGGATATAATGTTCTGATTTGCGATATAATTTTGAATGATATATCTAATTAGGCATGTAAATTCATATATTAAATTACTTATAATATTATTGATAAATATTGATGTGATTAAACTTATTTTATAATGTAGTTTAATAGTTTTATATTCCGATCGGTTGGTATAGGCTTAATTTTCTACTACAACCGCAGGATGTTACTCTTGATCATTTGTATAGTTGTTCCAGCTGTAATTTTATATATATTAAGACGAAAAAGTGAAAAAAAAATTGAACTTGATGGTAAAACAATTGTCATTACTGGTGCTAGCTCAGGTATTGGCAAAGGTTAGTAATTTTAATGTAGTTAACTGTTTTCATTTATTTATTTATTAAATTTAATATCAAAATGATTGGTAGGTCTTGCATATTTTTTAAAAAATTACAAAGTGAATCTATATTTATGTGCAAGATCATCAAATATTTTAGAAGATATCAAGAATGATTTAGTTGCTATCAATGATCATGATAACACACATAATGTAAGTAATATTTACTAGTTATTACTTATACTATTATCAGTATAATATTAACATTATTACTCAATCATTTTACTTTAGATAAATTCTGTTCATTGTATACCATTGGATTTGAAAGATGAAACGTCAATTGAAAATGCATATATTGCTATTTCATCAACAACTAAAAAAGTTGATATTCTTATAAATTGTGCTGGAATTAGCTCCCGCCAAAATTCAATTGATACATCTATGAGTGTATTTCGAGAATTGATGGAAATTAATTTTTTTGGAACTATTTCATTCACTTTAAGTAATGAATTATTAATTAATAACTAAAATTGTTGTTGTAATCATTAACATATGAATAGAATTTCTAAAACATAACCTAATTAATAAAAATATGGGTACTATTGTCACTATTGGTAGTATTCAATCAATTATTGGTATCAAAAATAGATCTGCATGTAGATAAATCTATTTTATTTAATAACTCATACTATTTATTAAATTTAGATGCTGCTAGTAAATTTGCAACATGTGGTTTCTTTGATTGTTTACGTGCTGAAATTAAACAATCATATGGAAATGTACGTGTTATTAGTATTCTTCCTTCACATGTAGCAACAAACATTTCTATTAATGCTCTCACATCAACTGGTGACAAACATAATAGTAATATATTATATTTTCTAGTGTTTTTCTTGAATAACATATATAGTAATGGATGAGAATACAATAAAAGGAATGTCTACCGATTATGTAGCAAAAAAAACATGGGCATGTATTACCAATTCAAATTCTACTCAGGAACTTATTTTAACACCTAGTTTTAAAATAAAGCTTGCTATCTTTTTAAGACATATATTTCCTAATTTTATTTTCAAAAAGATAGAACAACTATAATTTACATGATTTACTTACTCTAAACCAAACTGTTTTTTTATTACTACGTATTGTTTTTTTTTTCCATTACATCTAATAATATTTCCTCAAATGTTTTCATTTAAATCATAAAATTGACATGATAAATAGAATAGACTACATTACTCACTTATAGCTGAGTGATAATTGATTAAATTTGATGACGTAACCCAGTTGCGATCATTGTCGTTAATCTTCGTTAATTCAAATAGTAGTTCAGTTTTGATAGAAATTAAAAAACCAAAATTTATGTTTTAATTTAGTTATAATCTTTTTAAACATATTTTTTATTAAAATAAAAATAAACATTCTTTATAAGGTAATTTATGAATGAAATTAAAATACATAGATGTTTTGGTTCAATTTGTTATTCTATTATGTTGAGAAACAAAAATAAAGAATAAGAACTACTATTTATATCATACTCTATATGGTAACTACCTTTTAAACTTACATAGTTAGAGATAGGCGCACGCTTTGATGTAATAATATCATTTTAAATAAATTATAATGGATAAGAGTAAAATTGCGAGTCATATTCCTAAAAATATGTATAAATATATTAATAGAGAAGTTTATCTAATAGTTTTAAAGGTTTTTTTAATTTTTAGCAAACATAATACACTAATGTTACGATAAGGTTATCAACGTTTTTTTTTAAATCTGATGCATAACTTTATCTCCAATCGGTTCTTTTTCTAAATTTTTTTTATTTTCTGTCTTTATCAAATTTATTAACACTAAAATTAAAGTTGAAACATTTTCTTAGATAAATAAGAATAAATTAATACATTCTCTATCCTCTGGATGTTCAATTTTGTGTAAAGAAGCATATTTTTTGATAATATACTTTTCTGGATAGGTAAATAATTCTTTTAAACTCTTTTCATCAAGTGTAAAGTATGGATTGTACTCATTCATTTTATAACCAGTTATGTTGCAATATATTCGACGTAATCTATAGATTAGTTTTGAAAAAATATTTTTACTCTGGCTTTCACTTAAAATATATCCCAAATTAGGACCATAACCTTTCTTTAGATTGTCTTGGTCCTTTTTTATTTCTATTAATTAACACAAAAACCAATTATATATTAACCTTATTAATATTGTGACAACATTTGCAACGTTGTATAAACAAACTCAATGCTTTGTTGTATGAATCATTCAATGTATCCATTTCACCTGTACAAACTACAATTTAGGCTTAATTAGTGGAGGCGGTATTATTAACACGATATGATACGATATTCTCAAACTTATCTCGATATATTTATATAGTTTGAAAAATGGGTTTTTTAATACATATTTTTATCGTACATAATAAATATTAGTATCATGGTAGCAGTACTACGTTAACACTAAACTTTCTATAATTTTGAAACGCCGCATGCGCGACAATATAATGATTAAGTTACACTATACTATTTCTGCTCAAATGCTCTAGTGATTTTTTGACGTGTATGGATATAAGTTTTGCGTTAATACATATGGATAACATATTTGAATAAATATTATATGTGAGTTTGATGAACATTATTGTAGACTACCTTATAATGCAGCATGATGACTAAATCTATGGATATACTAGCATATATCTATGAATGTTCGAATATATTTTCCAATTATTTGCTCATTGTTGTCTACTTTAAATAATTAATTAACATAATAGATAGTTAAAGTATGCATTTTTTGTTATTATTGAAAAAATATATTTTCTCAATAGTTCTGCGCACGCAACTTGGATCATGTTAGAAATAAAAGTAAGAACAATACATTTATTTATATAGTTAATTACAATTCATATATACTATAAAAGAAATTTTTAAATATGAATCCTTTAATATTAATATTTTTTATTGATAACTATATATTGGAATCCATTATGAGAGAAAGTATAATAGTAGTGAAATATGATGTTGTTTACTCTGTAGAATACTACAAATTTAATATCTTTATATTTTATTATGTTAATGTAAGTCAATTCTTTGATTTAAATTTAATGTCTATAATTTTCTAAAAGTTATATTCTATAAAAGGAATTATCTATGTAGAAAATAGACTTGAGTGATTTCACTAAATAGAAATGGCAAAAGGTATTTTTAGGTAGAAAGGTTGTGTATTATGGATAAACAGTAATAGGTAACAAATTTATTTATCATCAAAATGAAAAGACTAACATTTATTACAAGATCCTCAACCTACTAATGACCACTTTATCTTTAATTAAGAGTTGACAGTTGATAAAAGTTTCTTCATTAAATATATATATATATTAGTATGCATTTACAGGAGCTAATATTGAAAAAGAATCATGTAAAAAATGGTTTAAGAATTGATGAGTGAATGAAGAATTATACTAAAGCGATAACGAGAATATATAGGAGTATCAAAACTAATCATATATTATTCATATTATCAAGCGTTTAGTGCAATCAAATAGTAAATAATATTTATATTTATGATTAAAATAAATTATCTAGTTTATAGAAATAGATTAATACTAGGATAAACAATAATCAGAGCAAAACTACATCTATCATGAAACACTATCATGTGCAAATTGTCGCCGGGCATGCGCAGAAAATATTTGACTTTGATGATCAAAATCTATAATAACAAATTGTTATTGAAATTTTCAATTGTAAACGTTTGCAATAGATTATAAGAAGAATGTTGAGCAATACTATTCGTAATCCTCACATATGGATCTAATATTCTATACGTTGAATTGATATTTCGTATTTTTTTGTTAAAGCTAGATTTCACAAAACGTAATAAATATCTTGTTCAACAAGACTTTGAGTTTTTATTAACGTTTTAATGAATGTTTGTAGTCTTGAAGGTGATGGTTGGAATCGAGAATAAAAATGCATATGGAACAATTACGCTGCATTTGTAGTTAGATCAATGTTGAAAACAATTCTGTTGTATGCATTTTGTGAATATATTGGATATTTCTTCCACAGGATAAAATTTCTTTCAAAATATTCAATAAATGGATCTACATTTTTATCATTGTATGTTAAACTCGTTTCTTTTAATTTTTGAAGTACTTTGTTAACGCCTCCAACAGGAACCAATGCCAAGAATGAGAAGCATTTCATAAATGATTTAAAATCATTTTTTTCGCTATATAATTTCGTTAGTCTATGCTTTTGGATTTTTCTCCATAGACATCGACCCAAGTGAAATAGACACAAATATATAATTATACATTGTCATGCTTTTTTAAAAGCATTAAAAGCTGCCATTTCATAATCCAAAATTATATTTTTAGGAATTTTCACGTTCAATTTTTCTTTTATTATGGTTATTAAATTTTAGTAGTCCGACTGAGTTCCATTCACCATTAAAATGTATTTTAGCAGAATTGTTTTTCGCATTATTTTACCATGGATGATGTACAATTGCAAAAATTCTTTCAAAAACACTTTGAATGTTCCATCCACAGTCTACATTAGAGAATTGTTAAAGTGGATTAAGTTATTTTTAGTAGTGAATATTATTATTCTGGATTTTGATTGAAAGCCTGAGTTATACTAACAGAATTCTTCCCATCGATTAGTTTTTATATTGTAGGTTTTAAGGTTGATATTTTCAATAATTGATATATTTTTTCTTTTTTTAATGTTTTTTATATTTTCACCAAAATATAACTTTTTATTTTTTCATTTAAAACAATGTGATTATGCACATTTTCTTTTAATTATGTCTATCATATCAGAAGGTTTAGTGTTAAGTCGACCTTTACATCCTCTCTTGTTGCATCGCCACTATTAGGATGTTTGGGTGGAATAATCTTTGACATAAAAGTGTCCTTCATATAATAGTTTTAACTTCGTTCTTTGAGTTTTGAGCATAGTGCAATTCAAATCTGATGTAGTATTGTCGTTCATCATTATATATTTCACGCGAGTAAATTCCAGTGCATACGCCTAGAGTCCGATAAGTTGACGCCAATGGCGAGTTTTCGTCCTACCCACCATCATATTTCCGAACGTCATACGCATGTATTATGTAATTACTATTTTTAAAAGCATATAGCTAAATATGAGAAATATACATGATTGAATTATTATATAAAATGTAAAATTAGCTAGATAATAAATTAGGTTACAAAAATTATACAACTTTCAATAGTAGAATCATTTTTATTAATAAAAGCTTAAAAATGGTAGATTTTCTTTGAATTAGTAGTTAATAGGCAAGAGATCACTTAACTCTACTATCAATAACTATGTAATAGTTCGAATAAATTAGATAATGGAAATCAACCAATAATAAATAGTGTTAAACATTTTCCACATTTTATAGTTGTTTTAAACAGTCCATAATAATAGACAGAATATAAATAAATATGTGGGTCAACAATAAATGTAAGTTTGTTGGTAATGTAGTGCAATTATGTTCTATCAGGTCCACTTTTAAGAGCTTCTCTTAATGTTTGGAATGCAGCAAGCATTTCAGAGTGATATTCAGCAGATTTGTCAATAAAATCATAAAGATACTTAATATGTGATGACTAGAATAAAACAGTGTATATATTAGTTGGTTAGTTAGTTAGTTAATTGTATAAAAACAAAATAATTTACTTTTTCTGAGTTTATTTCTTCAAACATTGATCGTGTTTTATTCAATTGAGCATCATATTCAGATGAAAGTTGATGAACAGCAGTAATATAATCGGCTGCTTTTTCATGTTGACATTTGTTAAGTTTATTTTTAGCGGCATCAAGGTCTAATCGTATACCATCCAATTTTTTTTTACTTGCCTATATGATAGAAATGGATATAGAAAAATGATAATAATAGATTATACTAATGCTGGATTGATTTCATGTTTAATGAAATTAGTTATCGGTACAATAAAACATTGAGTAGTATTATCAATAAATTGAATTCCTAATATGTTAGCATTTTTAAAAAGTTCTCCACATTGTTGAAGAGCATAACCAAAACTAGTATCATCACCAATATCTAGTGATGCTTGAGTGAATGTAGATGCTACATTGGCATAGATAGTATCTTTTGATTTGGTAACATCAAATGTTTCAGCAAAAAAATTCATTGTTCTATGAGCTATTAAAAAAAATAGGATATTTAAGTAATTTTAGAAAAATATGATTATTTTTAGTTATTAAATTGATCCAAAACCATCCACCAAAATATCATACAAATTTATAACATAAAAATATACCTGGATTAGGTACTTGAACTTCATAGATAGCACTTATAATTTTTTCTAACCAATGTTTATGTAATTCTGTTCTTCTATATAATCGTTCAAATTGAGGATCATATTCAGTTTTTTCAGATATTCCTAAAACTTCACTAGTTTTCTAAATAATAGAATAATAACAATATTTATATAAAAATAAAAACTTGTTGTGCTCGATTGAATGTAGTTTTAGCATCATGAACTGTTTTATTCAAGAAATTTTTAAAACCAGACATCACCCTACCAGTGTATGTCAAGACGGATAATTACTTACTAGTAGTTGTACGACTATTTACGAATAATTATGTCAATATACTATAATTTAAAATAAATATGTCTTATATATACTATTTTAATGTATTTACATTGTTTTTAATGAATTTGATACATAAAATTTTGCTAAATCATGAATCTTTTTTGGATACACCTGTTTTTTTAGTCGTAATATACTTACGAGATTTTGATACTAATCCTAGATTAAATTGATAATGTCATAATTAAGTTAGTTATTTAAATAAAACTAATAAAAAAGTTAAGATAAATATTAATATATACACTTTTATATTTATAATTTTTTGTATATAAGCAATATAATAAAGATATATATATAGCTTATAAAAGATTGTTAATGGGATAAATCATTAAACAAACTATGATAAATTAGTATATATTATTATTTTTTTTATAAAAATTGGGTGTTTAATGATAGATTTATGTTAAATAAATTATTAATTTTGCAATTATATCATACAATTTACCTAAAAGTAATGACTTTATTGTTTTTTCTATCTCTATGTATATCAATGCATGTAATAAAAACATAAAAATAATATTTATTGTTATCAAAAAAAATTTATAAAATATATATCATTATATAAAATACTAGTGACAAATTTATTTATATAAGTCATTAGAACAATAAAACTATATGTATGATTTAAATAAATTATCTCATGACATTATATCCAATAAAATAAACTACTAACAATTTTAATATTAAAATAGCTATCTATAAGATTGAAATGATTGATGATAATATTATTTTAGAATAAAATGTAGTAAATGTCATTAAAATTGTTCTTTTACTTTAAATTATAAAAAATATTCATCAATAATAATAGTATAGTTAATCAACTAATATTTTATGATTATTTAAAATACTAATTATTTATAAGGTAGATATACCAAATAGAATAAAAAAACATGAGAAAATAGTTCAATAAATCATTTTCTATTAAAATATTTAATATATATAATATGTTATATTGATCTATATATTTTAATCAATATATTCTAATATGTATATATTTATTTACAACTCTAAAAAAATTAATTTCAATCTATATATATATATATTTAATACAATGGCTACTTTCTCCTATTAAAATTCAATATAAAAAGCTATAAATTAAAATGCTTCTATATTAGATACTATCTATTTTATTATAATCAAAAAATCCTAGACAAAATAAATTATATTTAATATATTAAAGTTGTATATTGTTAAATAAACCTTATTAACTCAATAATATAACTTTTTAACACTATTACTTTGTAATAAAAATCGTTCGAAGGTTGTCGTATTACATCGTTGCAAAAAAAATAGTAATAATTTAATTAAACTCATTATTTTTATTTTAAATAAAATAATTTTAATTTAATTATTAATAATTAAATTATTTCAATCAATGATTACATATTTGTTATAAAAATAGCTTATAAATGAATGTAGACTTGTTATTTGATGTAGTATAGAAAAATAATATCATTAAAGAATGTTTTATTATATTAAAATTATAAATAATTTATTTTACAATATTTTAAATTGTTAAACAATGATATATTCATGTTATTAAATCATCATTATAACATGAATAGGTAATATAACATTGAATAAATACATGTATATATACTATATCTTTTAGAAATAAAATAGATTTTATGATTAAAAAAAGTATTTTCAAGTTAATTTACCAAGTATGAATATAATTTAATTATTAATACAAGCAAAATAAATAAATAAAATATAAAATTTAATTGATTATATAAAAAGTGAATAATATTTCTAAAATATAATATAGATTAATTAAACAAATTTATCAGCTGTATCATTTTTTTTTGGTTTTTTAGTAGAACGTGATGTGTTAGATTTTCTTTTAAAAGAATTAAATGTTATTAAAGTATTTAGAAAATGTTTTCTCATCATTTTGTTATTGAATATGAGTATTAGAAATATACTCATTCCTTGGGAACAATTAAATATAATAAAAATTGTATTTAACATTTTAGAGGTTGAAAATTGCATTGGATATTGTAATACAAGTGGAAATCCTAATATTATAAAAAGACAAATCTGCTGTCGTAATCTTTCATGAAATTTCTTTTTTTTTGATTTAGAAAGTTTTTCAGAATGTATTAAAACATTCAATATACAACAAGCAACAAATATATTAAAACAAATTATTACTATTCCAGGAATAAAAATAGTTACTATATTGAGTTTTCCATGAGGAATACAACTAAATATATAATAAATTTATTATTGTTACTATATATAATAGTTATTAATTTACTTTCCTGATTTTATATAATAGTTTTTATATGCAAATCCACATATAATTGAAATTATTAATGGAAAAACTATGTATATATTATAGTTATTAAAATAAATAAATATATATAAATTACTCCAAGAGAGGATAATTATTGTTTTTATTCCAAAAAAATTAATTCTTGCTGTAGTCATAACAATTTTTGTAAACATAACTAATGCATTAATTAAATAACACATGTATTGTAATATTAGACAATAATGTAACATTATAGATATATAGAAGCATATTTTTCCATAGTTTATAGAATAGACAGCTATTAAATAAATAATATCAAATAGACATATCCCAATACAAAGATTAATATGTAAAATTTTGGTTGATTTATGTTTTGTTCTAATAGTTTAATAATTATATAATATGTTACTAATTTATTTACTTTGAAGTAGAAAGTGTCACTAAGCATATTAATAGAAATATAATGGATAGAATAGCTAAAATAATGGACAATTTAGTTTCATATGTTTCTATTATATTTTTTTCAAAAAAATTCCAATCAAACAACATAGCATAACTAGTTGTATGATTACATTGACACGTTACATTTAAAAACATATTATCCATATTTACCATACTATATATACTACAACCATCTTTAATCCATTTATTTTCATTTTCTAATCAAATTTAACATTATTTAAAATAAACATTTATTTTTAAATTATTATTATTTACTTTCTAAACTGTAACATCCTATAGATGCATTTTTTTTACTATTCAAAGATATTAGCTGATTAAAAGTAACATGAATCATTTTGGTATGATTTTTTTCAATTTTAACAAAAAATATATCACTTGCAAATGATTTGTTATCATTTATTGGTATATTTTGTGATACCTTAAAGGCAATAGCTACTTTTGTATGAATAGAAGAATGATTACTTCTATCAAGTTCTTGATACCATACAGTTATACGACTTTTTAATAGATTTTTAATAGTTTTGTTATAATCATTCATATTATTTTTAAAATTAGATTCATAGTAAAACGAATTTTTAAAAGTTGTTGATTCAAATATCTTATATGTAAATTTATCTGTTGATAATAAATTGTTATGATTATTATTTAATAATAGATTATCATCAAGTTCAACAACTTTTTGAATAAAATTTAAATAATCATTTTTTAAAGAGTTATTCCCTTTTATAGATGGAATGGTATTGATTCCTATTCTATTTGAAGATTGTAGCTTGTTATTGACAACATTTTTTGAAGAAGATAAAGCTAGTTGTTTTAATATTTTTTCATTATTAGATTGTATATTTAATTTTTTGTTGTCATTTAATATTGATTTGTTATGTTGATTATATTCCATAATAGATTTTGTATTATTGGCAGTGATTAGTGCGGGTGCTTGGAATGGTAATGGATCAATAACAAATTCATCATCAATAGATTCTAACTCTAATGATTCATATGAAAATCTATATTTTTTTGTTGTATCACATTCACCAATATAAAAACTACATTTCATGTTGATACATTGAACATGTTGATATAAATTATTATCTATTGATGGTGAAGAATATATAATCTTTAATTTGTCATCTGAATACAGTAACCATTGAAGTGATATACATGATAAAACATCAATATCAATCATATCAATATACAATTTATTAGTATCATCATAATGATATTGTATCTTGGGCTTTATTTTTTTCAATGGTATAAATATTGTTGAGTTATGATAAACATACTTTGATAGTACATCAAATAATAATAATATTGAAATTGAATCATCTGCTAATGATGGTGGTCTTTCAATTTTAGTGCTAATGACACCATCATAAGTGTACTCATTTTTAATGGATAAGAATAATGTTTCTATACGATTACTGTTTTCATGTATGATTCTCATTTCATAAAAATTCAAATCAACCTCTATATTATGATATGGTATGGTTAGTTGGATAGTTAAAAGTATATGAGTATCTGTTATTTCATAGGTGTATGTATAGTAACTTTTTATATGTGGTATATACTGATAAATAGGTGATAAAGTAAAAGATGAATTCCATTTAAAGATATAATCATTCATTTTGTTTACTTTATTTATTGTTAGATAGCATTGTTGATGATTACAATTTAAAATGTCATTTCTACTTTCTATTTCATTAGTTGTATCATTATTAATCACTTCACTTAACTTCCAATAAATATTAATTTTTGAATAATTTATACCAAGATATATAACAATATTAAGTTTTTCTTCTTTATAGAAATAAGAAAATTTCCAATTA
Source organism: Kudoa iwatai (assembly GCA_001407235.2). Lineage (NCBI taxonomy): Eukaryota > Metazoa > Cnidaria > Myxozoa > Multivalvulida > Kudoidae > Kudoa > Kudoa iwatai. Next base: position 27,110 of record JRUX01001204.1, read on the forward strand.
TATATATTTGATACCATAGGAATCATTAAAGGAGTAATCATATTCAATAATTGACATTCATAAATAAAATAGTTCATTTTTTTTGTATATACACTTAAACCAGTATCTAAATAACATTTTAAATTTTGGCATGGTATAGTTAAACTATTTATTGGTTTAATATTGTCTATAGTTTCAGCTATAGTCCAAAATATAGTTAGTTCATTGTATGGAATATCTAGTAAAAATAATATAACTAATGTTTCATCAATTTTTTCTATTTTATGCTGGTAGAAAGTTTTTCTATGAATAATATTTATTTTTTTATCATATGCTAACAATTTAGATTGCCATTCAAAGGTATAATCCCTACTAGGTTCTATATTTTTTAGAATGATTTCACACTGCATATTAATACAATGTAATGGTAGTTGTTGCCAATTTTCTATCCTATTATTCTCATCTAAATAACATATATGAACAAGATTATATAATAATTCTGTTATTAGATTGTCTTTATCAATATAAAAAATAATATGTAAATTGCTTTGATTCATAGAATATAAATAGTAATAGCTGTAAGTTTTTATTTGAATTTTTTTCTTTATATATGTCATCGTCTGATTTTTTATAAAATACTCTGATTCAAATGTAAATAAAAGATCTTCATAAGGATTTTCTATTGAATACACTTTCGAACAAAGTTTATTATAACATGAAATTTCATCATAAATTCTATCTTTTTTATTAATTTCTTCTATATTCTTACCATTACTCCAAAATAATGGTAACAGTGAAAAATATTTATCAATTAATAATTCTATTTGAATTCTATTAGCATCTTGATGAATATATGTAATAGATACGTTGGTTAATTGTTTTAATATATGGATGGAACTTGAATTTTTTATTTGAATAGAACTCCAATTAAATACATATTCTTTCAATATATCTATATGATGAAGGATTAGAGTACATAATCTATTAGTACAATAGATTATTTGATTGATTTCTTTTTCATAATAACTAGTACTATTTTGAAAAAAAGTTAAATTCCATGCTATATCAATTGTCACAAAATCTTCATCAATTAAAAATTCAATCGTTAATCCATTTATATCATAATAATAGTTAAATGTTGCATAACACTGGAAAAATTTTATTACCATAAGATAATCATGATAAAAATAAGCAGAACTCAAGCGTATAAGCATAGGATCTTTGTAAAATATGTTATTTAACACTTTTGAACATTGACCTAAATTAACATTACATTTGGTTGCAATATTTTTGTATATTTTATTAGTATCAATATTTTTTACAGTTTTCAAATACAACACATCACCATATGTATAGAATGTAAGTGTAAATTCTAACTCTGATATATTCTTATGTATCAATATATTGATGTATAGTTTATCACCTTTAGTGTCAATAGATATATATGCATTAGTTTTATTTCTTTCTATATTTAGTATAAACATATATATTTGTTTATTAGTAAAACATATTATAAAAGTTGTTACCTTTATCTATTTGTATGCTTTTTTTGATGAGTGATATTGATGATGGAATAAAATAATAGTAGCTAAAGCTATGTATTAGTAAATTATCAAATCGAATGACATATTTTTCATCGCTATATTTAAATATTTCAAACATTGTTCCGTTATAAAAGCAAGTCATATTTAGATAGCATAGTTTGTAATAATGAAATTGCACTTCTTTAATATTGGCTTTTGGTATTATATATAAAGATCCATTATTGGTTTTTTCTTCATGCAATACATAATTATAATCATAGAGAACTTTAATCAATACAAATATTATTTCATACTCAAATAACAATTATCATATAAAAAGTTATACTTGGTTTTATTTCAATTAACTTTTCTCTTATAGTTCCTTCCATTAATTTAACATGATAGTATTTTATTCTAGATATGTTTTTTACTGATAGAAAGCACAAATTTTGAACACATTTAGAATAGCTATTGAAAACAGAATGTTCTTTTTTAGTATCCATGTCGATAACTTTAATCAACCTTTTTTTATCTTGAAATGATGTCACCTTATTGATTAGTAGTATCTCTTCTCCATTGTTATCAATATTAAAAAAAATATTTTCAACATTCATATGTACTATATTCATTTTTTAAATTATTTTTTTTTAATTAAAACAAATTTAAGTCATTAATTTATTTAAATAATTTATATATATATATACTATTACGGCGTAAACTATTCAAATGGATTGCAAAAAAAATTATTTCGTATTTAATTACCTATTACAAATTTAATAAAATTAATTTAAATATTTTTTTATCACAAAATAATCAATTCTATACTTAGTTACAATAAAAAGTAGATATTAGTTATATTTAGAAAGTTTATCTATAAATCATGATGATTATTAATAAATGAAATTAACTGATTTTATAATAAATTAATATGAATATCATAAATATATAATTTTTAATAGTATATATTAAAATTTTAATAATATTAACATTTTAATAAATAATATATATTAATAATTAGGGAATTACAATAAATGGATTGTTTTTCATAAACATAGTTATCATCGATATGAGCATATGTATGCAAAATTAAATTAGATTGTAATAAAGTATGTGGTAGTATAGCTGTATAATATTTACACACTTTTTTAATGCAATCTAATTTAAAATTAAAATTCTGGTAGATGATTTTATTCTCAATTTCGTTATGGATAATTATATCGATAACAATTTGATTGAAATCTTGATTAATTTTATATTCCAAGTTAAGTACATTGTTTGAATCGTAATAATAGTTTATTAAGAATTTAAATTTTACTTGCACTAAAAAATAAATAATCAATTAAAAATGATATAAAAAATGAATTTATACTATTCTTTATATGGATATGTTTTCTTAGAAAAATGAATGTTGATTGATTATCATTCAACATATCCATGTCTAATAGAAAAGGATGAATGGAAAAACAATGAAAATAAAGGCAATATATGGAATTTTTTTGTTTAATCAATGGTATTTGTATATTGTTTTTACTACTATTATTATAGATTTGAGGGTATATGATTGTTGATGTATATTGATTTAATAATCCAAAAATATATTTATATTTCCCAACATGATTAATATGATATTCAATTAGAGTGGTTTGTTGATCTTCTATATATAAATCATTATTAAAATAAAATATATAAATATTTTTTTTTAAATTACTTTCAATTTCAAAAGTACCATCTAAAATTTGATTATATATCTTAAATTTAATAATAGATCTTATTGTATAGTCGACATGAATTCTTGGGCATAATTCTTTATTTATTAATATAGTATGATTATTCTGAATATGACATATATATGGATATAGTATAATTTGATCTTTGTTTTTTTTCTCAACAGTATAATATACAAAATTGTTAAAGTATTTAATTATAATATTGTATGAATTTTCATATCTTACTATTATATTTGATGTTTTAGGATAGATGGCTATATTTTATTATTAGTATATTGTTTAAAAAAAAATAATTTTATTGAATTAATTACAAAGATTTTTAGAGAAATAAATTTTTCTATTATTCAATGGAAGTTCACTGATCAATTTTGCATAATACCACATTGGATGGCCATTATCATAAACAATTACATTATGATTCTTACAACTTAAATGTGCATTCTTAGTATTATCACACACACATGATTCCAAATCAAATTGGTCAATTTTATTTCTTTTTATTTTATTAAACATATATTTACATATATATGAGGATGTTTCATTGGAGTTTGAGAACAAATGAATAGTGTATTGGTTACCTTGTACTGCTGCTATGGTGATTTTATTATTTTTAGTTTCTAAATAAAATTATAATATTTTAATTGAAAAAATAATTTCTACACATGAATTCATATTTTTTTATAACAATATTATTTTAAAATGAATGATAATGTCTATATATAATGGCATAATGTACCTGTTTGAAATATTTTACAAAGGTAATGCATATTATCAATCATAATACAAACTTTTAAAAATTCATCATTTTTAAGTGTGTAAATTGTTTCATCTAAGGTATAGTGATTATCATTATGATTTAAAATATCTGTTGTAGGTATTCTTTCAAATATTTTATGATTCATTCTATAAAAATGATAGTTGCTAATATTGGATACTTTAAACAGCAATCTATTGTTTTCATATCGAACATAATCATCCAAACTCTGATAAAATTTTAATCAAAAACACTATAACAATAAAATGAATACTTTTTTAGATTCTGGATAAATATAGAGATAACTCTTTTTTTTATGTAAACAATTTAAAATTGATTTAAAATTAGTGCCTAAATAAGAAATAGACATGCTGACATTTTCTTTTACTAAAATATTTGCTATATTATTGTAATCGGTTTGAAACCATAATAGCTCTGTTGAATGCAAGCTAGTATTATGTGTATACCAAGTTTGTATGCATCGATTATTATCTTCAAGTAGAAGATTATTTTTAGAGGTGTCTGTTATTTTTCTATTAATTATATGAAAATGTTGACTATCTGACCCTAAATTAATCATTTAATAATAAATTAATAATATAAACATACCAATTATATATGTATAAAATTGTGATTCATTTTCTAGTTTTACTTTAAATTCTATATATTCTATTTCATTATTGATTTTAATATATGGTTTTAAATCTAGTGTTATATTTTTGCAATCTATTAGTAGTAGATTATTATCATATTCATGTGTAATTGCTACTGTTTTATCAGTATAAATTATGGTAAAACAAAAATAACAATTATATTTTATTGTTTTTGGTAGATTATTGACCATTTTAATAATTTTATCACTTTTCCATATATGGATCCAAGAAATTGACATAGAAACTATAGATAAATAAACATTAATACCATATACAACTATCTACATAGATATAATATGTATACAAAAATTATATGATTAAACACTTTTTAATTAGTAAAATTAAAAATATTTATTCATTAATGAATAATATATAAATAGTTTACTTGGCCCATATTCGATTGAATCAAATTTATCCATATATTTAATATAAATTTGATAGATTTTATATGGTTCAACATTAAAAATCAATCGATTACATTGTTTCTTTTTAAGTTGAGTTTTTATTTCATTATTTGAAGTATAATTTAAAGTAGAGGATGGATTTAAAATGGAGGATGCATTGCGGACTGTAATCATATAATGACATAATGCATTTTGATATTTGTTTATAATTTTTAATTTACCATTAATATAATCTATTCTTTCAATTATTTTAACACCTTTTTAAGTTAAAATATATAGTAACTATTTATTATAGGATAGATTTACTTGTTTCTATAGACTTTTTATAAATGATTATATTTTCATAATATACTGTTATATCTATAACATTGAAATTGCTTTCAATTATGACTTGTTGGTTACATTTATTGTATGTTTTTGAGTAGTTATAATATTTTTGATCTTGTAGATGGTATTTTATATTATAATAACAGTATAATTGTTCATCAATTTCCATCAAAGGTAGAATATGAATTTCATTTTCATTTGGAGTAATTTGAAATGGTATATCAATATAATCTAGATATTATATAAAAATATTAAAAATTTATAAATTTTATAGGTAATATTGTTACCAATATAAATAGAACGAGAAAACCATTGTCTGTTTTTAGTTTTTATTTCAATAAATACTTTTTTATTCAAAAATATACTTGTAATTATTTTTGAAAATTGATTTTTAATAGAAAACGTATTTGGACATTGTTGAATAGCATTATTATCACATGAAAGAATATCGTTAACCATATTATTATCAATTTGATATATAAAAATGGAATTTATTTGATCAGCATTAAAGATAGTAACCAAATTAAATATTAAATTTTGATGATCTTTTTCAATGGAAATATTTTCTAATCCATTTTCTAAATGATAAATATTTATAATAATTTAGTACATTAAAGTTAAATTTTATTCAAAATAAAAATTTTCTATATTTTTGTATATACCATAAAGAAAATATTTAGTTAAATAAAATGAATAGTCAATAATTTTAATTTTAACCACGAATGATATATGATAGTCTTTTTTGAATGAATAGGAAGCTAAATTTAAACATGGTTGTGGATTGGTATTAAAATTTTCAGTTAAATATTCTTTATTGTTATCATTATTTTTATATAGATAGAATTGACATATTTTATTTTCAAGAAATTTATCATATGATTCCAATTTAAAACCAATACGAGATGTTTTTATGTTAATAAATTTTAATTCATATACTATAAAAATTATTAGATAAATTAATTAAATCATATTATTATAAAATAGATAGATACAATATTTGATAGTATATAAATAGTTGATTTGAGGAATCCATATATATAATAAATGTGGAGCTATACCATCAAGTAAAATAGTTTTATTTGTACATTGTGTTGTATTATAGATATTATTTGTGGTAGTAGGATAATATGTATTATATGAGTTAGCAGTTTCATATTCATTATTATGAATATTTATTTCAACTAATTGATAGAAACAATTTATTTGTAAATTATCTGGTATATTCGACCATATAAATAATTTATTATTTTCTATATGATAATTAAATTTTATATCATTTGTATCTATATAACAATTAAAATAATTATATATGATATAAACTAATTAAAATTACTCCAAGGTACTAATATCATTTTAATTAGTGTATTATTTATTTTAAAAAAGAATTTATATGACTTTTCAAATTTTCTTTCAAATATAAATTTATTTTGATCAATTAATAAAGCAATACAACCTGATTTTTCATTATTATTACATATATATTTGTTTTTTATTCTATTATTATTATCAATAATATGAATTTCATAATGGATAATATTAGTTTGTTGGTTATATTCTTGTGGTAATGTTATTTTAATTAGAGTTAATGTTTTTTCAACAATTAAATCATCATTTGAAAAATCTATTATGCATATCATTAAAATAATTGAAAGATTAATTACCAAAATAAATATTTTTCTCTTCATAGATTTGTTTATTTCTAATAAATTCAATTTGTAACATATTATTATCATATATATCATATTTAAACTTATAAAAATGTTTTCCATTATTACATTCTATTAATGTAATATCTTTTATATTAGTATAATCATTATAGGAATAATATTCTGTTGTTATTAATTTAATTATACAATTTTTTTTATGATTATCTTCTTTATTATTTATCCTAATACCCATTGTAGTGTCTGATAATTTAAATGGAATAGTATCTAATTTAAATTGACATAATTACAATATTCATATTTAATAATAAAGTAATTTAATTTTTTAATTACTTCATTGTATTATTATTTAAATAATATAATTAGTACTAATTAATAGTATCTATTTAATAAAACATACCAATAACTAATTTTATATTTTCAGCAATATTTTCAATCGATATAATGAGATCAATATTTGTAGATTCTTCTATATCTAATGAAAATTTATCACAATAATCATATTTTGCTGAATAGAATTGATTTTTATCTTTTATTAGAATGTTAAATTGGCATTTATAACGTTTATATAAAAATATATCACTATATATTTTCATAAGATATTGTTTATTAACACTATAACCAATAGTAACATTTATTGGATCTATATATAAATTATTAAATATAATCTAATAAATATTGATATATTAGTATATTTTATAAAATATTTTTTCTACGAATATTTGTTGACAATAATAATAATAATATAGCTATTTAATGATATATTCATTTTATTCTTTTATTACCTTTTAAAATGTTTATTTTGTCCATTTTTGTACAACTATCAGATTCTATAATAAATTGATAACTTTTTAGTCTATTGACTTGATAAATTTTAATTTCACATATATTTTCCATATTACAGCTTACTAAACTATTATGAGCTATTTTCACAATTTTTTGTGATGGTACTTCAATTAAACTCCATTTTACTCTAATATATTCTTTTTTTAAATGATTCATTTCCACAAATACTTCTAATGCATCCAAACCATAAATATAAGAGTATTTTAATAAACAATAGCCTTCTTCTTGAGCTAAATTATTTAAAATTATATAACACCATTTTTTATCATATTATCTACCATTATAAATATAAAATAATAAAAATATGATATGATATAAAAGTATATGTATTTTCATTTAAGATTATTTTAATAAATAATTATTAATTAATTAGAAACTATACATACATTAAATAATAATGTTATTATTATATTTCATATAAATACATCTATAGATAGGTATAATTATCATTCAAAATTGAATAAAAATATTCATTATTAAACTAAATGATGCATTTTATTATCTAATTTATATGATTTTTTTCAATTGAATACCATTTATATTTACCAATTATTATTTATTTAAAAAAAACTATATATAATATTCATTACTATTATATATAAACTAAGATTTTCTATAATATATTAAATAAAATAATATTATTTTTAAAACATATGATATAAATTATATTTTTTAATATCTAATGCTAATATTAAAATTTAACAAAATATATCATTATATGAATAAAATTATCAATTATTTCTATTTATATGATATTGATATCATTATAATTAAAATTGAAATATAATGAATATTATATCTAAATAACTTTTATATTTTTAATATAAGTATGATTAAGATTTATTATAAATGGAATTCATTACACTTCTTTTTATTTTTCAACATCATTTTTTTATCTAAAAATCAAGTATATTTTTTAATCATTATATTAGCATGGGTTTTTATCTTAATATTTACTCTAAATATATATAATAATTATGTGACATTAAAATTTTATTCATTGGATTATATTTTCGGAATGTATTATGCTTTTAATCTTCTCATACAATGAATTATAATGATTTTATTTAATTTATTGATATATATTCTTTTGTTTTAACATTGATTAATTATTTTACTATCAATTTAAATGTATTTACTTTTATAAATAATAAAGATAATGTTAACATTTTAAGTTTAACCATGATTTAAGTAATATTTAAAGAAAATAAATGTTAAACATACTACTACTATATATAATAAATCCATGGTAATAAGTAATTAGATCTGTATTACTAGGTCATATTCCTGTTTTATATAAAATATACTACATTTATCATTATTATTAAGCAATAATAAATGCCAGCATTCTAAATAAGGAGCTTTATCAATACAAAAACACAATTAATAAAATGAATATTTAGATACAAAAATGATTTAATTCTAAGACGTTATCTAATATAATCTACATTAAAACTATTTAAAATTATTTACAATTAATTTTTTTAGTATATGTATTTTTTTAATGCTTAATAATAAGGATTTTTCATATATTTTACGTGTATTGATTAGGATATCATTGTAGAATATTATTAAAATTTTGAATATTGAATAAAAAATTATATATTTATTATTCTAATATGGTATAAATTACACAAAAATACGTTGTATTTATTAAAAAATACTATATTTAAAATTTATAAACTATTAAATTGTTATATTAAAACATTTTTAATCTGATGAATATATTTACATACAGTAATTTATTGATAATATTTTTTGTATATGTCACTAATAGATACATAATACATAATATAAAGTGATTTTAAAAGTTTTAAACATGATTTAATATTATTTTAGTAAATCAAAACATCGACTTTATCATCTCACTTTACTTAATGACTCAAAATAATATTTTAATCATAAAATATAACTTTTATAATGATTAGTAATACATATTTACATAATATTTTATTATTTTACATTATATATAGATTTATATAAATAGAAACTATTATTTATTGTTATTATGAAATAAAATAATAATATTTATTATTTTTTTAATACTAAACATTAAAAGTTACTTTTATGAAAAATCATTTTATAATTATTTTTCTTAATATTAATATTTATTTAAATTCTAGCATGATTAAATTAGTGTAATTAAGAAAAACCATAAATTGTAATGAATAGTAATCAGTATTTAGTTAATTTGATACCAATTAATTCATAAAAACTTTGAATTTATATATTTTTTGCTAATAAAAATATTTTATATGGTAGCTGAATTATATTTAGTAAGTTATTTCAATAATATTAAAAGATATATAAAAGTATTTATACAAATGATATAATTTATCTATGAAATTACCGCGTAATTAAGACTTATAATAAGGTTTTTATCTAAAAAAGCATAATTTTTACTGATCTATGTATATCATTAAATATTTAATTACATTATATACCTTTAAAATATACAGGTTTTAACAATAAACTTAAAAAAATAGTGTTGAACTAATTATAAATCTCCGATTAAACATATAATAGCTAATTATATATAATAAATAACTGTAATAACTAATTTATTATTAATAAATGAATGAGAATATTGGTCTACTGAATTTCCTGAATACTCTAAAATAATATAAAGTATATGCATAATAAAAATAATAAATACCTCTGTATCTATAGAACATATCAATTCTGTATATGCATATTCATCCAATTTATTTGTAATATAATATAATACAATAAATGGTACCAATATTAAACCCTTTTTTAATAAAAGTTATTACACAATAACTATAAGAAATGCTTACATGGATAAAAGCATGTTTTATAAAATATGCCACTTGTAACATATTTGGATAAACAAAAGAAGGCTTTACAATGTCTGGTATTGGTTGGTTCATCAACTATTTATTAACATGAAACTAATGTAATCTTAAAAATACCATTAAAGTATAATGATATCGAATCTTATCAGAATGATAGAGAAAACCACCAAGAATAAGATTGATTACACAAAATAGAATAGATGTTATGATTGAAGGTAAAAGAAAGTATTTTTGTATCTTTTATTCCAAAAAATATTACATAAAATAAATGAATTTATAGACCTTTCTTTGTAATGGTAATAACAAACCTACAAGGCTTGTAACCATTGCAAATATTAAAAGCAATGCTAATAATAACTTTATAACTATTAAATCTAAAAAAAATTAAAATATATCAATATGAAATTAGTTTAAACATATATCAAAATTTATTGTACTTTTTAATTTTATATCTAATGACCCAATCGTTCCTGAGGCATATATATAAATGATTCCAATTGCTTCACGTACATTAAATAAAAGATATAGCTAAAAATATTAGTTTAAAAAACTATAAACTAATATCAATTTACAATGGATAAAAAGCTGGTACTATAAACAATAGATACCCATCTATTAATTAAGTATGGCTCTCTGTCAGTCATTGTAAATCTATATTTATACTTAGTAAAGTTTCAACCTATAAAATATTGCTACTATTAAACGTTAATCTTTATAATCATTCAATAAAGAACTTATTAAATACTTTTATTAAGATTTGTTATTCTAAAATTATGCATTAAAATTATATTTTTAAGTAATAATATTTATTATTTATATAAAATATTAATAATTCTATCAAATATGCTAATAAATATGTATTATATAGTATTTTTGTATCAATATTAACTATTATTATCATAATATTATCATAATGATAGCTTAGAATAAGTATTTTTTAATACTATTATTTATAAAAATATCACCATTAATTGATAATACTAATGACTAATTATTAATATCTCATATTGCAATAATGTATATACTCTTATAGAATTGATAACAAAGTTCTTTTTGTCTAAATATATTTTTTTTAAATAAATGAGCTAATATTTAGAATCAACTATCACATTTATTTAAATATATATAAACAATTTATTATAATTATTATCTTTTTTATTCATCAAAATAATGAATAAAAAATAAAATATTGATTTTAATTTTACTTTATTAGGATTTTACTATATAATATTATAATTATTATTTAATATATAACAGTTACTAAAATTTATTTTATTTATATTAAAATTGAATACTTTATAAAATAAATATGTTTTGTCTTAATTTGTTATTAAAATTATATCTACTAAAATAAACCAATAAACATGCTGTCATGCCATATTTACAACTTACGACTCTTAACGATTACACACAAAGTTGAGATCATATAAAACAGTTTTAGATACTTTTTTATGTTTCTATCAATTTTTTTATAAAAAGTATAATATCATAAATTTATTTTATTTTTTTTTATTTACAATCTATATGTATAATACTGAAAAATGGAAGATATACAAATTACACTTTAATTAACAATTACTAATCATTCAATAAATAAGTCAATATCAGATTTCTCAAAGTAATTCAACTTCATCTATGCTTAAACGACCAGAAATAAATCTTGGTACGAATGCTAACTTTGCAGACGTATTTGGATCATCTGTTGCTCCATTCTCTAGCGCGCAAAATTTTCCTATACTTATGTCGCGTGGCTGTAATGCTTCTAATCTTAATGATAACGCATTCAACGGCACGGACATTCAAACTGGGTAGGTGGCGTGCGTAGCTAACTCAGCTAAGATTGTTTCTGCATCGATTTTTAATTCTAATATAATTTATCATTCCGACGAGTGTAAATTAACAGAAACTATTTTCTTTTACGGTTTTAACATGTTCAACGTTCAATCCCTTTTTATTTGGCTTTGTTTATCTTTTTCAATTATTAAACAATTAATTGTTTCTGTTAAGCGAAGAGTCATCTCTAACACATCTGTTAGGTTTGATATTCGCGCCAAGTCTAACCAGTTTGAGTTTGCATTCGACATGCTAAATTGTCTAAGGAAGGACTTTTCCTGCCACATTAGAAAAGCTCTTCTCTACTCAGTTTATCAAAGAATTGGTAACGTAATATCTCCACCTCATTCGAAGCAAAAGTGTTTAAAGTGGAACTAGCTTAAATATCAGTGGTTAGGGAAATAAGAAAGTCTAGTTCGAGATAATCAGCTCAAAAATAAGCTAAACCATTATAACCCTTCAGCAAACAAGAATTAGGAGCAAATAACTGCCATTTCTCCATGAATATGACTTTATCGTATTAAATGAGACTGATTCAGTAGGTTCAAGGGGTGTAGCTATAGGTTTTATGAAAAGATTGGGCTTAATAAGGAGTATGTTCGGTACTTTTTACCCATTTTATAGTGTCGATCTTATTAAGTGGGTTAGTTGTGTTCTCATCATGTCATAACTCCCAAAAAAGCAATGATTGGATAAGCTCACCAGGTAATGAGATTAAGATGATTTTCTCTAATGTCAACCTTATCTGTACTAGCCACTCAGATGAAAGAAAATCGGCCTTCAAAGACCTGGCTAAGGTCGTCACTAAGAGCTACAAAAAGGGTATTGGGATAATATTTTGTGGGGACTAATCTAAGTAGCTTCAGATTTAAAAAAGAGTTTAGTTCCTAAATTGCCCAAGACTTTCACATCTATGAAGGTAATGTTAATACATTTACCTTAGCACGTGGGATTTCTAAAATAGACTACTTTGTCTACATTCCTGGTGCCTTAGGCACTATGGGATTATCAGAAGTGACAACATATTCCGTTGGAATTTGTAATCACTCCTTAATTAAAACAGGCTGAGACATAGCAGGAAGACTAAGAAAATATATTTAAATTCCCACCATAAAAAGATCAATATTAGATGAAAAAAACATAAAATCGCCAACCTTAAAAGATGGAACACCTAGAAACCCTTCACAGACCTTGACGAGATGGCCACTAATATTGAAGAGACTTTAATCGAAGTAGCAAAGGATCTAAAGACTCTCAATAAAAATAAAGAAAACTCAGGCCCACTACCCTCTAGAAAAATTAAAAAACTCGTCAAGAAAAAAAGAAACGCCTTCAAGAATTGGTCCCAATGTAGAGACACGACGCAACTCTCTGGTCCACCTTCTGTGAAATAAGAGAAGTCGTTAAGCGACCCTCTAGAAAGGAAATTAAGGGGAGGAAACTTTAATAGATCTGCAAGATGATTAGAAACATGGAAACTGAAGATACAAGGAAATATTGGGCTACCATTAGTTTTTCAAATAATGGTAGATCAACTCTATCCGAATGTATTCGAAATCCCATTACTCAAGTTGCGAAACATATCCAATCGAAGTACTCAAAGTTTGGAAGAGCTACTATAAGACCGTATCAGGATCGTTAAGATCATATTCTATTAAGCTGAGCTCATACGTAAGCCCTTTTATAGTCTCAAGGGGGCACAAGGTGCTCAACACCGACCTTGACTGGAATGAGGTCAAGATGCACTAAGTAGGTTGGTGCATTGAAAGCTCCTAGTCCAGACCGCATACCTGGCTTTTGGATAAAGTGTGCTATTGATATCAATGAGCTTGATATGTCATCTTTCGAGATTAGGTTGCGCAAACTTTTTACTAGAGTCTGGAAAACAGAGAGAATACCTCCCTTGCTGGAAAACAGTAATAATTATTCCTATTTTTAATAAAGAGGATAAGTTAGACCCCTCTAACTATCGTCCCATCTCTCTGCTCAATTGTATTACCAAAACTCTTGCAATGGTAATTGAGAAGTGCATAAGATTAATTTGCGAGAGTGACAACCTACTTATAAGAGAACAATGCAGATTTAGATTGGGTAGAGAGTGCATGGAACAAGCTACTGCATTCTACGAATCTATCTCCCGTCGTCTAGAATTAGGAAAAAACACATTCGTGTGTTTTATAGACTTCAAACAGGCCTTCAACTCAGTTCCGCATGAGCTTCT
>JRUX01001205.1:0-14940 GCA_001407235.2 Kudoa iwatai
TTGTGGTAAGATATAGACTTTTAAAATAGTAAACTTAGAATATTATGGTAATATTAATAATAAAAGCTTTTCTTGATACAGTTTAATACAAAAAATGAATTTAAAACTAATTTAATTATCAAATAAAGTTTGAAACTATTTTTACATCTCTTTCTAACAATTCCATGACTATCAACCCACAAATTTTTAAATTCTTATATAGAACAACGTGATTCTATGGTAGTGGATTCCTTTTTAGTTTGTCTAAATTTAATTAAATATCAAAATTAATCCATTTAAAAAATGGTATATAAATAAATAGTATAAAAACATTTTCATTACCATAAATTCTATATCTACGTTAAAGAGTATGTATTTTGATTAAAAGATAATCACTAACAAAAACTGTTACTATCAGGCAATAACATCCAGTTTTTTTTGGCAACATAGTTGCTACACGATATCTTTAAGCAAGATTTAAAATGAATAGAAAATTTATTCTATAATTAAGTGGTTGTTGTTTTTTTTTGAATAAATTAATAAAAATGTTAGAGACAATGACACTAAACGATTCATTAGACTATACGAATTTAGAAAATGCCATTTAATACTACTTTATTAGCAGAATATACACAAATCCAGTAGTATAAAAGAATTGACTAGATAAAATTCAATATTATGTAGCTTTTTGATGATAAAAGGAAGATTACCTAACAAATAATGATCCGAATAGGGTTTATTTCCTAGCCATCCTTAATAAATATCAAAAAAAATGGTTTAAAAAAGACTTTATTTAAAATTAATGTTAGAATCGTTGAAACTTTTTATTATGATGTCATTACTTAAGTCGAGACAAGTATCCTAATGTAGTTCATAACTTGTCATATACTACTTTCTGTTAATATACACATTATTAGTCAAACTCGATATCATCCTATAAAATTTTAATTTATAAAATCGATTTAGTTAATTAATTTAAACAATATACACTTTTGAATCAAAAAGTAAAGAATATTTATAATAATCAACTATTTAACTATCAGTCATGGATAATTATTTAATGAAAAGTGAATAATTTTCATTGATAAATATGTAAAGATAACGATTGACTACTATAAGCTATTTAAACTCAATACAAAAATAAATTTCGTCGAATTTTTATAAATACTTAATTATTCATTTTAATAAGGATTAAAAAATGAAGTTCTTGTATATAACATAAACTAACCATCTAAGAGATAATATTTATAAATATTTTATCATTTATTTTTGTTTTCCATTAATCATTAGAAAAATATTTTTAAACTTAAACTTTTATTTAATAAATTATATATTATTTTTCAAAAAAAATAATTATAATTTATGATATTAGTATGATAAAAACCAACATCATCATATACAATAGTTTCAAAGCATATATCAAAATAGTAAGAACCCAGTGCGATTCTTATATTAAGGCGCCAACGGAATCCAATAGTAACCGAGAATTAAGAGGATTAATTCATCACAATGTTATGAGACTGTAGTATTATTCACTGATCTATAGATATTTTTAGAATAAAGTTACAATAAAAAACTAATAATATATCAGTAGATAATACAAATTATAAGTTTAAAGCTACTATAAAAAAAATTTGTGAGCATTAGAAGAATCAATGGGTTTGATCGTTATAATGCGCTAATTATATTTAGCTACACATCGTTAAATACGATCACATAATTTTTTTACCACATTTATGTTAATAATCATTTTTTTAAAGGAATTACATATAACTTTTATGATAAAAAGTTAATATGTAAAAAAATAAAATATTTTCATGAACAATTTTAGTTTATAAAAGTATAATAATTTGATAACAAAATAGATATTATCGTCGTTTTAATTGTTACTAATTAAAAACTGAATTATATTTTATAGATTACATTTTAACAATTAAATAATAATAGAAAAAATGTATTATTACTATTTTTATCTTTTTTAGTTTTTCATACCGACTCTCTATAATCCTTTCTTAATTTTTGTGTTAATATCGCTATACAATGTGGTGTAAATATATGTAATCTTATTAGCATTAGATTTATGTGATAATATGAATTTATCGGAAAATTTATGATTAAATTATACATTATTTATATTTTTCTACATCAAAAAAATACAAAAAGAACGTTATATTTGTATATTTTAAAAGAAATTACTTAGATTATTTTACTAGGGTTATATATAACAACTCTATCACGCGTATGTGTTACAAGAGGCTACTACTAATGATGTACATTATTTACCTACAAAAATATTATATGTTTATACATATTCTCATAAATTTAATAATTATACTATATATTTATGATGTTAATGTTAATATTATTGATGGATATATGTTTTAGTACTATTTAGCTAGTATGGAAGTAGCTAAATAATATTTTTTTTTGAAATAAAAATAACCGTCTCAGTTCGGCGCTAAGAGTATAATTTCGATTGGATTGTTAGTTACGTCGGCAGGTACAATTCTATTCAAATATTGTTGCCATATTTTACATTATACTAAATTAAATCAACTACCTAATAAATTCTATAATTTTAGCCGATGAATAGAGAACCACCAGCTACAATTACAACAACCACCACCAATACAACTAACATTGAAACAAGTACTGGCATAAACCGTATTGTTATTCATCAATGGGGTTTCTACTTAACAGTTGCTATTACTGTTTTATCTTTTCTTGTTTGGGTTATTGGTTCAGCTAAATATGGTTGTTCAATGCAAGTTGTGTGTGTAAGTGTTGTTTTTGGAATATTCACATTTGGTGCTGCACTAGTGGATATAATATTACGTCTAACTAATTTCTACACTAAAATTCCTTTAATAATAAGATCTGCTCTTGTTAATATTATTATTTATTCGATTGGATCTGTTTGTAGTGTTGGTTGTGCTATTGGTTTATTTGTACAAGGAGGCTTTGTTAGTACTATATTTATGGCTATTTTCAATTTAGCCATATCATCAATGTTATTTACATTTTTATCATATTGGGTAAAAATGGCTCTTTCAAATGGAACTGTAATTCTTTTATTTATACACCTATATATATATTTAATTTTTTTTGATCATATTCATTCACATATTAATTGTTGTTAGGTTAACTTTGTTATGGATTCGTATCCTTTTTAAAACTGCTCTCAACTTATTATTAAATGACACTATTATTTTACAAATTCTATTTATCCAATAGATAATTATACTAATTATTATTGTTTTTGTGATTACTATTGTTTTATTGAAGCAATTTTCTATATTTTTTACAGCTAATATTGTTTACTATGATTTAGTTTAATTTATTATACAATAACAATAAGAAATACAATAATAATGTTATTTTTTTATATAAATTTTAATTAAAAACTAATTATACAATTTTACTAATTAGATTTTAATTGGAAAATAATGGTTTCTGTAGTAATCGTGCATATTCAGTATTTAATAGAAAATTAGTGTCAAGTTGTAATATATCACAATCATATTTCAATCATGGAAAATGATCACCCTAAACTACTACCAATAAACAATAGTTCACAAGTTGAAGAGTTACATGATACTTCTCATATGACATATAAAAATGTTGTTATTCCAGTTGATTCCAATAAAGTTTCATTTGGTGCATTAAAATGTATTTTTTTATATAGTTAAAAGAATATTTTGTATACAATTTTTTAACAAGGGTATATTAAATGTATGCATAATCCACAAAATAAAGTAATCCTAATGTATATGAACAATCTACAATGTTTGTTTATTAAACGTGAAAGTAAACCAAATTTATTTTTACATCTATACCAACTTAACTAGTCAAATTTAATACTTTTTAATATAAATATATTAAATTTTTATATGAAGATATGGTATGGATTTAGATGGAGATATTGGTATAGTGTCAGATAATGAACAAAGATTTAGCAAAAAAGTAGGAGAAATTAAATGTCTTTTAAAAAATTTTATAGATGAATGTATTAGAAATAAAGTAAAAATTTCATTTTAATAATTATTGTCATGTTTTTATTAACTAATTATTAGATAGTACATGAACTTGTATCCATCTATTGCAAGAATACAGATCCACGTGAACAATTAATAAAAGCTATCTATGAATGCAATGCTTTTACAGTTGTTATGGGAAACTATCATACAAATTTTTTTGAAAAATTATTCACTAAAAATATGGCCATCTATGTCATGAGACGTATTGCTGTACCCATTGTTATTGTTCCATCTGTAGCAATAAAACAATTGTAGTTTAGAATTCTTAGTTAGTTTCTTTTGTTATGTTTACACATGTAGATATGTGTCATATTTTTACATACTTTAAAACATTCCAATAATCATATGAATGATAAATACATATCCCATCAATTTATACACTCAAACAATCTACAATAAATGTATCTAATATTATTTCTATAAAAATTTACTTTTGATATTACATAATAAATATCAATTTATAATAATTATTTATTTTAAATACATACATATGCGTATGTATTGTCATTTTAATTTTATTCAACAAAATCATAGTTATAATACTATACTTTACTTAAATAGTAAACTTTTATCAAAAATAAATGATAAAATAAAATGTTTAACTTTTCCAAAGTTACATACATGATAAATGTTACTGTCAGCAATTTTTTTACAACCAATAAATCCCCATAACTATTATCATATAAATAGATATATCATATAGTATAATTTTTAACAATATCAATCGGTTAGTGTACATATTAACAGCCACATAGATAGAAAGGACATTATCAAAAATGAATTAGGAAATATGGCGCACGCGTATAGTCAGTATGTGCATGCTTCTACTTATTAAAACATCAAGATAATTAACACCATTGATCGGACCGATATAAAAATAAAAAATGTGTTTTTTTATTCAAAAAAACAAATATAGAGATTAACTACACAATTATTAAAAATAATATTTAAGATGTTCAATATTGATCAAATAAAAGTAATTCTTTGAATAAAATATAATTGTATTTACTTAGTAGCTTGTAAAATGTTTTATCAATTAAAATTTAAATTTATTTAAAAATATAAAGTCTTATATTACATATAAAAGTAGTTTTTATGTAATAATTAATGTTTGACAATTGAACTATAACAATAGAAAGGTGTACATTATTTGATACTCATTACTACAAGCTTGAACCTTTAAATGCTATAATATTATAGAACCTAATATATTTTAACAAATAAATAAATAAATGTTTTTATTGATATGTTTAGTTATAAATAAATATCATAATATAATAAATTATAAAAACAACACCTTAGTGATGATTTAGATAGTGATTACTCACACCTCATAAAATAGACACTGCAAATTAGTTAAAAAATAACCACTACAGATAATTTCTATGTAGTGTATTATAAAATGGATTATAAGGTATTATAATATATGGAGTTAATATATAATCTAGTCTCAAATAATCAAACAATACAATAATAATGATCAATCCCAATAGATAAATATTTTTTTTAAAAATAAAAAGCCATATAATCTAACAGTCTTATAGCCATATAAATGAAATAAAAACTACCCTATAATAGCATATAATCAGATGATAGCTAGCTCTTCGCAGGTATATTAACATACGTTAAGAGATCTATCTATATAATCCAATATTAACTTTAATATGACGAAATAATGGGAATTCTGGAATATAATAGATAAAAAAATATTGTAAATATCTTATAATAGCAACATTTTGTACCTAAACACTGCATACCAACATAAAAATCCATCTATTATTCTGTTACATTATTTTAATGTATGTATAGTAATGCTATTAGGGCGAGTTATTTATTTCAAATATTAAAAAATAAAAATTCACTTTAAATATATAAGCAAAAATATTGTTTACGAACCAATAAAACTACAATTATCTTAGTAAACAATAATACTAATAAATAATGTATATAGTTATAAAGATAAACATAAAAATCAAATAATTTAAAAATATTGATATGATTTACGGATAATTTGAATTAAAAAATACTAAAGCGATAATTATTTAAAAAATATCAATGAAATAGGTATAAAGATAAAAAAAAGTTTTAATCTTATTTTTTGATTATGTACGAGAAAATACCAATAATACTAAAACATATACTCGAACAAACAACCTCTACTCACTTCGGAGATTACTCGACATTCACGCCCGAATGCAAGGTTCGGTTAATTAAGATTTGCAGTCGTGTCGTGTGCTATTAAGCTGACACTGAAATTTTTTGTAAGGCGTTCAACAAATCAACCATTTGTCAATCAATTCAGAAAATAACTACTCATAATTGAATATAAAAAATCATAGTACATTATTCTAATCACATAAATTATTAATCATACTGTGTTAATATATTGTAGCTGCAGTAGGAAATTACCATAAGTTGTTGTTTCCTACATTAAAATGGATGAATCTTACTATTTAAATTATGATCAATTAGAAAAAACATTTTCAACCAACCTTAAAAAAGGTCTTTCACCTGAAGAAGTTATAAAAAGACAATCAATATATGGTGAAAATAGTTTACCTAAAGAAAAGAAAAGTGGCTTATTGGAATTAATTGTTGAACAATTTAGTGATACACTTGTCCGTATTTTACTGCTAGCAGCACTCATATCTGCTGTAAATTTATATTTTAAATAATGTAAATAATTAACATTTTATTTAAGATACTTGGGTATACTGATCCTAATGTAGATCATATTGATGCTGTAGTAGAACCACTTGTTATTCTATTGGTATTAATAATAAATGCAATAATTAGTATAAAACAAACAAAAAATGCTGAAGATGCTATAGAAGCACTTAAAGAATATGAGCCGGAATTAGCTAAAGTACGACGTGCAGATAAATCAGATGTACAGTGGATTAAAGCATCTGAATTAGTTCCAGGTGATGTGATTGAGGTATCAGTTGGTGATCGTGTCCCAGCTGATTCAAGAGTTGTTAAAATCAACTCAACAAGCTTAAAAGTTGATCAAGCTGTTTTAACTGGTGAAAGCCTTAGTGTGCTTAAAATTGATGAACCTATTAAACGTCAAAAATTATTAGTCAATCAAGATAAAATAAATATATTATTTTCTGGTTCTAATGTTGTTAGTGGTAAAGCTGAATGTTTAGTTGTTGGAACTGGTTCTTCCACGGAAATTGGTCGTATATGGGATCAACTATCACAATCTGACAATACAAGAACTCCATTACAAACTAAGCTTGATGAATTTGGTGGACAACTTAGTAAAGTAATAAGTGTTGTTTGTATAGCTGTTTGGATTATAAATTTTAATCATTTTTGTGATCCTATGCATGGTGGTTCATGGATAAAAGGAGCAGTCTATTATTTTAAAATTGCTGTTGCATTAGCTGTTGCTGCTATTCCTGAAGGTCTTCCTGCTGTAATTACAACTTGCTTGGCTATTGGTACTAAAAAAATGGCTAAGAAAAATGCAATTGTACGCTCTTTGCCATCAGTTGAAACACTCGGATCTACATCTGTTATTTGCTCCGATAAAACTGGCACTCTTACAACCAATCAAATGTCTATTATGAAATGTTTTATTGTTGGTGAAAATAAGAAAAATGAATTAGTACACTTTAATGCAAGTGGTACCAGCTATGATCCAAGAGATGGTCATGTATTTTTAAATAGTTCAAATATTGATTTTGGAAATTATCCAGCATTAGAAGAAATTACTAGAGTAGCAGTTCTTTGTAATGACTCTACACTTGTCTACAACAAATCTAAAAATATAGTTGAACGTGTTGGTGAAGCTACTGAAGCTGCTCTCTTGACATTTTGTGAAAAATTAAATTATTATGAACTAAAATCATCTCCATCCAGTACAAACTTTGTATCCAAAGTGTCAGAAAAAGTAAAAACACAATATGATAAAGAACTTACTTTAGAATTTTCACGTGATAGAAAAAGTATGAGTGTTTTGTGCGTTGAAAAAGAAACCAACAAAAAAGTTATGTTTGTAAAGGGTGCTCCTGAAAATATTGTTAATCGTTGCAAATATTATAGAAAAGGAACAGAAACTCTTCCACTAAATGATGATTTTAGAAAAAAAATTATCAAGGCTGCCATCACATATGGTACTGGTTATGATACTCTTCGATGTATTGGTTTAGCTGTTATTGATAATCCTAAACCGTTAGACCATCATGATCTTGAAAATTCATCATCTTTTGTCAAATATGAGACAGATATGACATTTATTGGAGTAGTAGGTATGATAGATCCTCCAAGAAGTCAAGTACGTAAAGCTATTCAAGATTGTAAAAATGCTGGTATTCGTGTTATTGTTATTACCGGTGATAATAAAGAAACTGCAATTGCCATATGTCGTAACATTGGTATTTTTGATCCTGATGAAGATACTACTGGTTTGGCTTTTTCTGCATCTGAATTTGATGAACTAAGTGAAAATGAACAACGTAATGTATGCAAACATGCAAGGCTATTTGCAAGAGTTGAACCATCCCACAAAAGTAAAATCGTATCATATTTACAAGCTGCTGGAGAGATTACTGCTATGACTGGTGATGGTGTTAATGATGCTCCAGCTCTTAAAAAAGCTGAAATTGGTATTGCCATGGGTAGTGGTACATCTGTTGCTAAAAGTGCATCTGATCTTATCTTGGCAGATGATGACTTCTCTACTATTGTCGAAGCTGTTAAAGAGGGTCGTGCAATATATCGTAATACTGTACAATTCATTAGTTATCTTGTGTCGTCAAATATTGGGGAAGTTATAAGTATCTTTTTGACATCGATGCTGGGACTCCCAGAAGGTCTTATACCTGTACAACTTTTATGGGTTAACCTCATTACTGATGGTCTACCCGCTACTGCTCTCGGTTTCAATCCAACTGATCCTGATATTATGTCTCGTCCTCCTAGGAATCGTAATGATTCTATAATTGGTAGGTGGCAACTGTTTAGATATACTGTTGTTGGTCTTTATGTAGGTATTGCTACAGTTATTGCCAATATATGGTGGTATCTATATGATGTTGAAGGACCACATCTAACTTTAAAACATCTTATCTATCATCAACAATGTTCGTTAACTAATGCTTTTTATGCTGGTGTTCATTGTCAAATATTTAACAACTACTATCCAATGACTATGGCTTTATCTGTACTTGTAGTTTCTGAAATGCTAAATGCCTACAATAGTGTTAGTGAATTTCAAAGTATTTTTGTTATGCCACCTTGGAAAAATGTTTTTCTTATGCTTGCCACTGTCATATCATTGATCATTCATATTTTTACCACATATTTCCCACCAACCCAAAGAATCTTTCAAGTTACTGCTCTTAGTTTACATCAGTGGCAAATTGTAGTATTGCTATCTGTTCCTGTTATACTCATTGATGAGTTGATGAAGCTTTTTTACCGTAGTTGTATCGATACCGCAGGTGATTCATTCATATTTATCTATTCGTGATACATATATATTTATTAAATATATTAAAAAATCTCATATTATATTAATTTATGATCATTATTATTTAGATCGTGAAAAATTAACAAAGGAAAAAATCAACTAGTTCCATTCGTTTATTCCTCAAAAAGTACGATAATGTTATTGCTATTTAAAATAATATTTCATTATTATTTTATATTTAAATTCAATATACTTTTTTTCATGAAACAAATATTACCACCCATTTATTAGATTGAATTATTGTAACACTAAAAATTACACAATATTTCTTCAAATTGTATGCTTAGCTATGTTATTTCCTTCAGTTACAATTTTTTCCTCTTTTATATTTTAATCATGACATTTTTAAGTAAATAACAGAATTAAATTCTTATTTTATATCATAAATATTTGATTTGGACCCATTTAAATAGGAATACGTATCTATAATAAATTATACAACCAACACATTTCTGTTTAATAAAGCTAACCAATAGTAATATGCAATTTTTTGATTAACTACATATTTAGCATTACGTTAGAAAAATAATTTACAAACTAGCAACTAAAATCTTAATATACTTACGCTTGCGCATTAGCGATATACAATAATATCTTTAAACTGTTCCAAAAAAACATATAAAATATGCTTTGTATAGCTTGAAATATTATTTTAGAAAATCAATGTTAGTATTTTTAATTTTTTTTAGAAACTTATGCAAAAGTAAGTCACAAGTAGATGTATATGGGGAAATTTTTATAATAACTTATTATTTTTACTATGAATAATTAGTTTTTGTTGATAAATGCGTGTATATATGTTGCTATATGCTTTAACTTTTAATGATATCTCTATTTTATTTACCAAATTACTCATTCGTCAATAATATTTTCTATGTAAAGTATTATTTTTAAAAGTTTGATTTATACATAATATTAAAGTAATTTAAAGTTAAAAAAATTTTTATTGAATTAATTTTGATCAGCACTTTATAGAAAAGCATTAGTTGCATGGCTTCAGATGCTGTGATATTGTCAAGTTTTAAAGTTATTTATAAGAAAAATTACAATCTTATATGGAGATTCAAATTCTAAACCAAAAAATAGCAATTCTGTTATTAATGATTCCAAATATTTTACTTTAAAACTAGAAATCGGAGTTATAAATATAATTTTCAATTTTTTAATGTTTCATATTTTAATATTTAAAATAACTTTACATCATTAACTATTGAATTATGAATTTAGCAAGATGGTAGACAATAAAATATTAACTTAGCAAACATATGATTATAACTTTAAATTTTACTGTAGTAGAGCCATTTTTTTAGGGGGTTTGATGCTCTGAATTGAATTCAAGTAAGAACACCATGGTTATAGCAGAAATCTATTATATATCGTAGTTCTACTTACGATAGAAATGAGTTCTGGCAGAAAAATTGATTTTGAGGATTTAAAAATGTAAAGAAACAGAAATACATCCAATATATGTATTATGTAAAGTCCAGTGTGCATGAACGCATTCCTAGGCTTATTTTAGGTTGACCTATAGTAGTAATGTTGAGAGAGTAATTATTCAGAAACTGATATGTATACTATTTTTTAAAAAAATGAAATCATGTCAAAATGATGCTGAGGTCTTTAAAGCTTAAATAAGCAGTCCATACTAGTTAGAACTTTAAAACATAACAACTTTTACCATAAGTTTGCCTTATGATATAAATAAAAAAAAATTAATGTTTTAACTCAAAATATTTATGTAAGAGCAGATTTATTAGTTCTAAATAGTATTTAATTTTATCTGCCATCTACCAGCTATTGTTAATATTAAAATCTATTAATTTATCTAAGGCTAATTTTTTTAAAGTAATGTATCTTTGTTTTAGTTTTTATTATTTTTTTAAATTTAGAAATATTTAAATTCGATATTTATTACATAAAATAATAAAAATTGTTGCTATTGATAAATAAAAAGTTTGGTTTAAATCCTTTTTTATAAATATACCTACAAAAAAAGGAATAATACTTATAAAAGAAATTTTTTAAGCGTTTTTTAAGATAAAAAATGTCTAATAATTTTAATTATGTCCATATTTTATAGATAAGATTATAACTTTACTTTAAAGGCTTTAATGTAAGTTGAAAATATTGTTAGTAAATTACGACTAGCTAAAAATTTTAATTATTGAACAAAACTTATTTATAGATAATATATTAATAATAAATTTATTCTTTAAAATATTTAAATTCAATATATAAATATTCAATTTAGAAATGATTGTCATCATTATAAAATATATTATTTTTTTATTAATTTAAAACGTTATCTTTTATTTTAATTATTCATAGAAATAACAGTTTATAATAATAAATAAATCAAACTCGAATAACTAAACTATGGAATTGATTACGAAGTATAACCACTCATTATTGAGATGGTATTTGAAATTCTTGTCATTCAAACCTTTTTTTACATTAAAATTTTCAATTTAAGTATTTTTTTAATATGATTTTAAGTATTATAATGGTTTCTATTAATTACATAATCTTTAGAGTGATTTATAGTGATATTAAATCTGATACACACAATCTATTGTAGATAAATTATAGTTTATAAGTTTAATTGAGATTGAGTTGACATTATTTTTGATAATTTAAACTAATGATTTTCTATAAAACTGTTTAATTCAAAAAATTTAACCTAATTATGTTTCTTTTTTCTTTTCCCGTTATAAATGCAAAAAACAATCTCAAATACTCACAAATAATTGTTCTAATTGATATTCACTTATTTATTTATATTTAAATAAATGGTTAATTACTATAGTAAATATTTTAATTAAGAAAAATTGAATACATATATTCACTATAAAATTTATCTATATCATGATATTGCTTGTTACTGTTTTAATATAAAAAGGTTATTAATTTATTATTTAAGCTTTTAAACAGCAATATGCAGATCAATAGTGTAGCACTCACTATTTTCTTTCTTTTATAAATCATTTCTCAGCAGTAATTTAAAGCTATTTTCAATTGTATTAATTTCTCATGTCATATATATGAAGAATAATTCTATAATTCATTTCATTAAAAAAGCTATTTTTTAACCCACTTAAGGAATGTTTATTGGTATAATAATATTATTGTAATAGCTAATTCAATAATATTATCCATTATTAAATAATAAAATAGTTTTATTATATTTATACAGCTAATTTTTCCTCATAGTTTTAGTTTTTATTATGTAAAATATCATATTTTCAGTAAGACAATATTTATTTTTTCATTTTAATTTGTTCAGAAAAGATGAAAACAGTTATTTTAAGTTTCTAAAAGGATAAATAATATGAATATTATTATTCAATTTAGAATCATAATAGTTTTTAGTCAATATTGTTATTTTGCTCTTTCTATCAAAGATATACAGCATCTACCATCATTGCATTTGATGGTGTATAGGATTTAGCTTGAAAATATAGAATTTACTTTCCATTGTTTATCAAAATAAAAGAATGATTGTTACTGATTATATTTGTCACAGTATCAAAATAGAAAAGACAACAAATCAGTGTGTAACAATATGGTGACAGGTTTACTTCTCCTATGATATTCTTATTAAACAATTTTATAACTAAAATGTAAGAAAAGTGCATTTTAATACGTAAATAAATTGTTATTCATAAAAAATGATTATTAAATTTGTTTTACTGAAAATGATGTCAAGAAATAGTCTCATATAGTAGATTACATTGCAAAATTATCTTTGAATAAAAAAATATTATAACGTATAGATTTACTATTAAGTAGAAAATATCAAGAAAAAAATATAAATATTAGGAACTGTATATTTTAATAACTCTCAAAATATCCATCTGTCTTTTATAGAATGATATGTTTTCCTACACTATTTCTATTATATAAAGGTCTTAAGAATAGTTATATCAAATGTTATTTACAGTTGGTCAAAAAAAACCTTCCAAGACAATCACTATGACACGCACCAAGTTCGAATTATTAAAGGACAATGCGGCGAATACTTCTGACTAATAGTGAGTATAAACTCGGTGGCTATTTGAATCATTTGATCATCACCACAAAGATAGAAAAAAATTTTTAGTTATAACAATAAATTAGTTGATGATTGAAGTTGATTCTATGATATAATGCAGATATTCTTATCAACTGTCTAGGAATCTTTCAAAATTCTTTACTATTGTTACCTTTTCTTTTTAAAATGTATTCATATAGTTATTTTTTAGTCTAATTTAAATGTTAAATAAGTACAAATAAATTTGTAATTTTGAAAAGACAAGCGCTATTATCAATTGGTTATGTTATTCGATGTGCTATATCAGTATATCACTTATTGATAGATATTTCAACAAATAAATTGTTAAAAAGCATTCCTTTTATATTTAACTTTTGAATTACCTTTAAAAGATGCTTTTTAGCTAAAAGAATTGATTGGTGATGGAAAGAAATATTTTTTTAGGGTATAAACGTTTATTTAAAAGTAAATACTAATAATAACACAACTTGATATGAAATAAACATGCTTAGTTAGGAATAGGTATATGCTAAATCACAATGTTACTATATAGTAACCTTAAAGGATTTAATAGGTATGCTCAATATATTACGTGTAAAAGTGTATATTTTGTTACTCATATGATAAAATGGTATTCTTTAATACATAAATTAAGTTCAAAACATTTTATAGTTAAATTTAATGACTATTGTAACTTTAATAAACTACAGTGACTATATGATTTTTATCTTTTGTATAAAATTTTACCTTTGATGATTTTATGATGAAGTAATGTTTTTTCAGAATTTAAATTTTTCTATAAAAAACAGCTTCATGTTATTTTTCTGTAATTGGAAATAAATTGAATTTTCTATATTTTACTAATTTTAATGAAATACATATATTTTTTTATTAGGTACTTTTGTAATATCTCTTAGTATTTTATAGTGGACAGTGAGGTTGTTATAATAAAATAATTATAACAGATCACGTGACGTATGATAAAAAATGACATCATCAAAAATCCATTAAAAATACACATTTTAGTGAATAAATTTTGTTTAAATTTAATTTTTATTTTGTTAAAAAGAATATTTACATTAAAAAAAATAAAAATATAAATTTTTATATGTCAATTTTATAATAAAATTATTATTGAAATAATATTTATCATTTATGACTAGTTTTTACTAAAAAAATACATAAATAATTATTCATATGTTGTTTTTTTTAATATTTTTAAATAATTTTAATAAAAATTATATATTTAATAGTTAATAAAAATAAAATCACTATCATACAATGTGTTTTTGATTATTCTGTAGTATTTTTCGAGATATGTTAGTAGTTAAAAAATAAAATTTTTCTTATTTAATATTCATTATTATCACGTGATTTAATTAAATAATAAATGATGTTATTGTTTAAAAACA
>JRUX01001206.1:0-11954 GCA_001407235.2 Kudoa iwatai
TTGTGGTAAGATATAGACTTTTAAAATAGTAAACTTAGAATATTATGGTAATATTAATAATAAAAGCTTTTCTTGATACAGTTTAATACAAAAAATGAATTTAAAACTAATTTAATTATCAAATAAAGTTTGAAACTATTTTTACATCTCTTTCTAACAATTCCATGACTATCAACCCACAAATTTTTAAATTCTTATATAGAACAACGTGATTCTATGGTAGTGGATTCCTTTTTAGTTTGTCTAAATTTAATTAAATATCAAAATTAATCCATTTAAAAAATGGTATATAAATAAATAGTATAAAAACATTTTCATTACCATAAATTCTATATCTACGTTAAAGAGTATGTATTTTGATTAAAAGATAATCACTAACAAAAACTGTTACTATCAGGCAATAACATCCAGTTTTTTTTGGCAACATAGTTGCTACACGATATCTTTAAGCAAGATTTAAAATGAATAGAAAATTTATTCTATAATTAAGTGGTTGTTGTTTTTTTTTGAATAAATTAATAAAAATGTTAGAGACAATGACACTAAACGATTCATTAGACTATACGAATTTAGAAAATGCCATTTAATACTACTTTATTAGCAGAATATACACAAATCCAGTAGTATAAAAGAATTGACTAGATAAAATTCAATATTATGTAGCTTTTTGATGATAAAAGGAAGATTACCTAACAAATAATGATCCGAATAGGGTTTATTTCCTAGCCATCCTTAATAAATATCAAAAAAAATGGTTTAAAAAAGACTTTATTTAAAATTAATGTTAGAATCGTTGAAACTTTTTATTATGATGTCATTACTTAAGTCGAGACAAGTATCCTAATGTAGTTCATAACTTGTCATATACTACTTTCTGTTAATATACACATTATTAGTCAAACTCGATATCATCCTATAAAATTTTAATTTATAAAATCGATTTAGTTAATTAATTTAAACAATATACACTTTTGAATCAAAAAGTAAAGAATATTTATAATAATCAACTATTTAACTATCAGTCATGGATAATTATTTAATGAAAAGTGAATAATTTTCATTGATAAATATGTAAAGATAACGATTGACTACTATAAGCTATTTAAACTCAATACAAAAATAAATTTCGTCGAATTTTTATAAATACTTAATTATTCATTTTAATAAGGATTAAAAAATGAAGTTCTTGTATATAACATAAACTAACCATCTAAGAGATAATATTTATAAATATTTTATCATTTATTTTTGTTTTCCATTAATCATTAGAAAAATATTTTTAAACTTAAACTTTTATTTAATAAATTATATATTATTTTTCAAAAAAAATAATTATAATTTATGATATTAGTATGATAAAAACCAACATCATCATATACAATAGTTTCAAAGCATATATCAAAATAGTAAGAACCCAGTGCGATTCTTATATTAAGGCGCCAACGGAATCCAATAGTAACCGAGAATTAAGAGGATTAATTCATCACAATGTTATGAGACTGTAGTATTATTCACTGATCTATAGATATTTTTAGAATAAAGTTACAATAAAAAACTAATAATATATCAGTAGATAATACAAATTATAAGTTTAAAGCTACTATAAAAAAAATTTGTGAGCATTAGAAGAATCAATGGGTTTGATCGTTATAATGCGCTAATTATATTTAGCTACACATCGTTAAATACGATCACATAATTTTTTTACCACATTTATGTTAATAATCATTTTTTTAAAGGAATTACATATAACTTTTATGATAAAAAGTTAATATGTAAAAAAATAAAATATTTTCATGAACAATTTTAGTTTATAAAAGTATAATAATTTGATAACAAAATAGATATTATCGTCGTTTTAATTGTTACTAATTAAAAACTGAATTATATTTTATAGATTACATTTTAACAATTAAATAATAATAGAAAAAATGTATTATTACTATTTTTATCTTTTTTAGTTTTTCATACCGACTCTCTATAATCCTTTCTTAATTTTTGTGTTAATATCGCTATACAATGTGGTGTAAATATATGTAATCTTATTAGCATTAGATTTATGTGATAATATGAATTTATCGGAAAATTTATGATTAAATTATACATTATTTATATTTTTCTACATCAAAAAAATACAAAAAGAACGTTATATTTGTATATTTTAAAAGAAATTACTTAGATTATTTTACTAGGGTTATATATAACAACTCTATCACGCGTATGTGTTACAAGAGGCTACTACTAATGATGTACATTATTTACCTACAAAAATATTATATGTTTATACATATTCTCATAAATTTAATAATTATACTATATATTTATGATGTTAATGTTAATATTATTGATGGATATATGTTTTAGTACTATTTAGCTAGTATGGAAGTAGCTAAATAATATTTTTTTTTGAAATAAAAATAACCGTCTCAGTTCGGCGCTAAGAGTATAATTTCGATTGGATTGTTAGTTACGTCGGCAGGTACAATTCTATTCAAATATTGTTGCCATATTTTACATTATACTAAATTAAATCAACTACCTAATAAATTCTATAATTTTAGCCGATGAATAGAGAACCACCAGCTACAATTACAACAACCACCACCAATACAACTAACATTGAAACAAGTACTGGCATAAACCGTATTGTTATTCATCAATGGGGTTTCTACTTAACAGTTGCTATTACTGTTTTATC
This sequence comes from Kudoa iwatai, assembly GCA_001407235.2. Classification (NCBI taxonomy): domain Eukaryota; kingdom Metazoa; phylum Cnidaria; class Myxozoa; order Multivalvulida; family Kudoidae; genus Kudoa; species Kudoa iwatai. Next base: position 2,699 of record JRUX01001206.1, read on the forward strand.
TTTTCTTGTTTGGGTTATTGGTTCAGCTAAATATGGTTGTTCAATGCAAGTTGTGTGTGTAAGTGTTGTTTTTGGAATATTCACATTTGGTGCTGCACTAGTGGATATAATATTACGTCTAACTAATTTCTACACTAAAATTCCTTTAATAATAAGATCTGCTCTTGTTAATATTATTATTTATTCGATTGGATCTGTTTGTAGTGTTGGTTGTGCTATTGGTTTATTTGTACAAGGAGGCTTTGTTAGTACTATATTTATGGCTATTTTCAATTTAGCCATATCATCAATGTTATTTACATTTTTATCATATTGGGTAAAAATGGCTCTTTCAAATGGAACTGTAATTCTTTTATTTATACACCTATATATATATTTAATTTTTTTTGATCATATTCATTCACATATTAATTGTTGTTAGGTTAACTTTGTTATGGATTCGTATCCTTTTTAAAACTGCTCTCAACTTATTATTAAATGACACTATTATTTTACAAATTCTATTTATCCAATAGATAATTATACTAATTATTATTGTTTTTGTGATTACTATTGTTTTATTGAAGCAATTTTCTATATTTTTTACAGCTAATATTGTTTACTATGATTTAGTTTAATTTATTATACAATAACAATAAGAAATACAATAATAATGTTATTTTTTTATATAAATTTTAATTAAAAACTAATTATACAATTTTACTAATTAGATTTTAATTGGAAAATAATGGTTTCTGTAGTAATCGTGCATATTCAGTATTTAATAGAAAATTAGTGTCAAGTTGTAATATATCACAATCATATTTCAATCATGGAAAATGATCACCCTAAACTACTACCAATAAACAATAGTTCACAAGTTGAAGAGTTACATGATACTTCTCATATGACATATAAAAATGTTGTTATTCCAGTTGATTCCAATAAAGTTTCATTTGGTGCATTAAAATGTATTTTTTTATATAGTTAAAAGAATATTTTGTATACAATTTTTTAACAAGGGTATATTAAATGTATGCATAATCCACAAAATAAAGTAATCCTAATGTATATGAACAATCTACAATGTTTGTTTATTAAACGTGAAAGTAAACCAAATTTATTTTTACATCTATACCAACTTAACTAGTCAAATTTAATACTTTTTAATATAAATATATTAAATTTTTATATGAAGATATGGTATGGATTTAGATGGAGATATTGGTATAGTGTCAGATAATGAACAAAGATTTAGCAAAAAAGTAGGAGAAATTAAATGTCTTTTAAAAAATTTTATAGATGAATGTATTAGAAATAAAGTAAAAATTTCATTTTAATAATTATTGTCATGTTTTTATTAACTAATTATTAGATAGTACATGAACTTGTATCCATCTATTGCAAGAATACAGATCCACGTGAACAATTAATAAAAGCTATCTATGAATGCAATGCTTTTACAGTTGTTATGGGAAACTATCATACAAATTTTTTTGAAAAATTATTCACTAAAAATATGGCCATCTATGTCATGAGACGTATTGCTGTACCCATTGTTATTGTTCCATCTGTAGCAATAAAACAATTGTAGTTTAGAATTCTTAGTTAGTTTCTTTTGTTATGTTTACACATGTAGATATGTGTCATATTTTTACATACTTTAAAACATTCCAATAATCATATGAATGATAAATACATATCCCATCAATTTATACACTCAAACAATCTACAATAAATGTATCTAATATTATTTCTATAAAAATTTACTTTTGATATTACATAATAAATATCAATTTATAATAATTATTTATTTTAAATACATACATATGCGTATGTATTGTCATTTTAATTTTATTCAACAAAATCATAGTTATAATACTATACTTTACTTAAATAGTAAACTTTTATCAAAAATAAATGATAAAATAAAATGTTTAACTTTTCCAAAGTTACATACATGATAAATGTTACTGTCAGCAATTTTTTTACAACCAATAAATCCCCATAACTATTATCATATAAATAGATATATCATATAGTATAATTTTTAACAATATCAATCGGTTAGTGTACATATTAACAGCCACATAGATAGAAAGGACATTATCAAAAATGAATTAGGAAATATGGCGCACGCGTATAGTCAGTATGTGCATGCTTCTACTTATTAAAACATCAAGATAATTAACACCATTGATCGGACCGATATAAAAATAAAAAATGTGTTTTTTTATTCAAAAAAACAAATATAGAGATTAACTACACAATTATTAAAAATAATATTTAAGATGTTCAATATTGATCAAATAAAAGTAATTCTTTGAATAAAATATAATTGTATTTACTTAGTAGCTTGTAAAATGTTTTATCAATTAAAATTTAAATTTATTTAAAAATATAAAGTCTTATATTACATATAAAAGTAGTTTTTATGTAATAATTAATGTTTGACAATTGAACTATAACAATAGAAAGGTGTACATTATTTGATACTCATTACTACAAGCTTGAACCTTTAAATGCTATAATATTATAGAACCTAATATATTTTAACAAATAAATAAATAAATGTTTTTATTGATATGTTTAGTTATAAATAAATATCATAATATAATAAATTATAAAAACAACACCTTAGTGATGATTTAGATAGTGATTACTCACACCTCATAAAATAGACACTGCAAATTAGTTAAAAAATAACCACTACAGATAATTTCTATGTAGTGTATTATAAAATGGATTATAAGGTATTATAATATATGGAGTTAATATATAATCTAGTCTCAAATAATCAAACAATACAATAATAATGATCAATCCCAATAGATAAATATTTTTTTTAAAAATAAAAAGCCATATAATCTAACAGTCTTATAGCCATATAAATGAAATAAAAACTACCCTATAATAGCATATAATCAGATGATAGCTAGCTCTTCGCAGGTATATTAACATACGTTAAGAGATCTATCTATATAATCCAATATTAACTTTAATATGACGAAATAATGGGAATTCTGGAATATAATAGATAAAAAAATATTGTAAATATCTTATAATAGCAACATTTTGTACCTAAACACTGCATACCAACATAAAAATCCATCTATTATTCTGTTACATTATTTTAATGTATGTATAGTAATGCTATTAGGGCGAGTTATTTATTTCAAATATTAAAAAATAAAAATTCACTTTAAATATATAAGCAAAAATATTGTTTACGAACCAATAAAACTACAATTATCTTAGTAAACAATAATACTAATAAATAATGTATATAGTTATAAAGATAAACATAAAAATCAAATAATTTAAAAATATTGATATGATTTACGGATAATTTGAATTAAAAAATACTAAAGCGATAATTATTTAAAAAATATCAATGAAATAGGTATAAAGATAAAAAAAAGTTTTAATCTTATTTTTTGATTATGTACGAGAAAATACCAATAATACTAAAACATATACTCGAACAAACAACCTCTACTCACTTCGGAGATTACTCGACATTCACGCCCGAATGCAAGGTTCGGTTAATTAAGATTTGCAGTCGTGTCGTGTGCTATTAAGCTGACACTGAAATTTTTTGTAAGGCGTTCAACAAATCAACCATTTGTCAATCAATTCAGAAAATAACTACTCATAATTGAATATAAAAAATCATAGTACATTATTCTAATCACATAAATTATTAATCATACTGTGTTAATATATTGTAGCTGCAGTAGGAAATTACCATAAGTTGTTGTTTCCTACATTAAAATGGATGAATCTTACTATTTAAATTATGATCAATTAGAAAAAACATTTTCAACCAACCTTAAAAAAGGTCTTTCACCTGAAGAAGTTATAAAAAGACAATCAATATATGGTGAAAATAGTTTACCTAAAGAAAAGAAAAGTGGCTTATTGGAATTAATTGTTGAACAATTTAGTGATACACTTGTCCGTATTTTACTGCTAGCAGCACTCATATCTGCTGTAAATTTATATTTTAAATAATGTAAATAATTAACATTTTATTTAAGATACTTGGGTATACTGATCCTAATGTAGATCATATTGATGCTGTAGTAGAACCACTTGTTATTCTATTGGTATTAATAATAAATGCAATAATTAGTATAAAACAAACAAAAAATGCTGAAGATGCTATAGAAGCACTTAAAGAATATGAGCCGGAATTAGCTAAAGTACGACGTGCAGATAAATCAGATGTACAGTGGATTAAAGCATCTGAATTAGTTCCAGGTGATGTGATTGAGGTATCAGTTGGTGATCGTGTCCCAGCTGATTCAAGAGTTGTTAAAATCAACTCAACAAGCTTAAAAGTTGATCAAGCTGTTTTAACTGGTGAAAGCCTTAGTGTGCTTAAAATTGATGAACCTATTAAACGTCAAAAATTATTAGTCAATCAAGATAAAATAAATATATTATTTTCTGGTTCTAATGTTGTTAGTGGTAAAGCTGAATGTTTAGTTGTTGGAACTGGTTCTTCCACGGAAATTGGTCGTATATGGGATCAACTATCACAATCTGACAATACAAGAACTCCATTACAAACTAAGCTTGATGAATTTGGTGGACAACTTAGTAAAGTAATAAGTGTTGTTTGTATAGCTGTTTGGATTATAAATTTTAATCATTTTTGTGATCCTATGCATGGTGGTTCATGGATAAAAGGAGCAGTCTATTATTTTAAAATTGCTGTTGCATTAGCTGTTGCTGCTATTCCTGAAGGTCTTCCTGCTGTAATTACAACTTGCTTGGCTATTGGTACTAAAAAAATGGCTAAGAAAAATGCAATTGTACGCTCTTTGCCATCAGTTGAAACACTCGGATCTACATCTGTTATTTGCTCCGATAAAACTGGCACTCTTACAACCAATCAAATGTCTATTATGAAATGTTTTATTGTTGGTGAAAATAAGAAAAATGAATTAGTACACTTTAATGCAAGTGGTACCAGCTATGATCCAAGAGATGGTCATGTATTTTTAAATAGTTCAAATATTGATTTTGGAAATTATCCAGCATTAGAAGAAATTACTAGAGTAGCAGTTCTTTGTAATGACTCTACACTTGTCTACAACAAATCTAAAAATATAGTTGAACGTGTTGGTGAAGCTACTGAAGCTGCTCTCTTGACATTTTGTGAAAAATTAAATTATTATGAACTAAAATCATCTCCATCCAGTACAAACTTTGTATCCAAAGTGTCAGAAAAAGTAAAAACACAATATGATAAAGAACTTACTTTAGAATTTTCACGTGATAGAAAAAGTATGAGTGTTTTGTGCGTTGAAAAAGAAACCAACAAAAAAGTTATGTTTGTAAAGGGTGCTCCTGAAAATATTGTTAATCGTTGCAAATATTATAGAAAAGGAACAGAAACTCTTCCACTAAATGATGATTTTAGAAAAAAAATTATCAAGGCTGCCATCACATATGGTACTGGTTATGATACTCTTCGATGTATTGGTTTAGCTGTTATTGATAATCCTAAACCGTTAGACCATCATGATCTTGAAAATTCATCATCTTTTGTCAAATATGAGACAGATATGACATTTATTGGAGTAGTAGGTATGATAGATCCTCCAAGAAGTCAAGTACGTAAAGCTATTCAAGATTGTAAAAATGCTGGTATTCGTGTTATTGTTATTACCGGTGATAATAAAGAAACTGCAATTGCCATATGTCGTAACATTGGTATTTTTGATCCTGATGAAGATACTACTGGTTTGGCTTTTTCTGCATCTGAATTTGATGAACTAAGTGAAAATGAACAACGTAATGTATGCAAACATGCAAGGCTATTTGCAAGAGTTGAACCATCCCACAAAAGTAAAATCGTATCATATTTACAAGCTGCTGGAGAGATTACTGCTATGACTGGTGATGGTGTTAATGATGCTCCAGCTCTTAAAAAAGCTGAAATTGGTATTGCCATGGGTAGTGGTACATCTGTTGCTAAAAGTGCATCTGATCTTATCTTGGCAGATGATGACTTCTCTACTATTGTCGAAGCTGTTAAAGAGGGTCGTGCAATATATCGTAATACTGTACAATTCATTAGTTATCTTGTGTCGTCAAATATTGGGGAAGTTATAAGTATCTTTTTGACATCGATGCTGGGACTCCCAGAAGGTCTTATACCTGTACAACTTTTATGGGTTAACCTCATTACTGATGGTCTACCCGCTACTGCTCTCGGTTTCAATCCAACTGATCCTGATATTATGTCTCGTCCTCCTAGGAATCGTAATGATTCTATAATTGGTAGGTGGCAACTGTTTAGATATACTGTTGTTGGTCTTTATGTAGGTATTGCTACAGTTATTGCCAATATATGGTGGTATCTATATGATGTTGAAGGACCACATCTAACTTTAAAACATCTTATCTATCATCAACAATGTTCGTTAACTAATGCTTTTTATGCTGGTGTTCATTGTCAAATATTTAACAACTACTATCCAATGACTATGGCTTTATCTGTACTTGTAGTTTCTGAAATGCTAAATGCCTACAATAGTGTTAGTGAATTTCAAAGTATTTTTGTTATGCCACCTTGGAAAAATGTTTTTCTTATGCTTGCCACTGTCATATCATTGATCATTCATATTTTTACCACATATTTCCCACCAACCCAAAGAATCTTTCAAGTTACTGCTCTTAGTTTACATCAGTGGCAAATTGTAGTATTGCTATCTGTTCCTGTTATACTCATTGATGAGTTGATGAAGCTTTTTTACCGTAGTTGTATCGATACCGCAGGTGATTCATTCATATTTATCTATTCGTGATACATATATATTTATTAAATATATTAAAAAATCTCATATTATATTAATTTATGATCATTATTATTTAGATCGTGAAAAATTAACAAAGGAAAAAATCAACTAGTTCCATTCGTTTATTCCTCAAAAAGTACGATAATGTTATTGCTATTTAAAATAATATTTCATTATTATTTTATATTTAAATTCAATATACTTTTTTTCATGAAACAAATATTACCACCCATTTATTAGATTGAATTATTGTAACACTAAAAATTACACAATATTTCTTCAAATTGTATGCTTAGCTATGTTATTTCCTTCAGTTACAATTTTTTCCTCTTTTATATTTTAATCATGACATTTTTAAGTAAATAACAGAATTAAATTCTTATTTTATATCATAAATATTTGATTTGGACCCATTTAAATAGGAATACGTATCTATAATAAATTATACAACCAACACATTTCTGTTTAATAAAGCTAACCAATAGTAATATGCAATTTTTTGATTAACTACATATTTAGCATTACGTTAGAAAAATAATTTACAAACTAGCAACTAAAATCTTAATATACTTACGCTTGCGCATTAGCGATATACAATAATATCTTTAAACTGTTCCAAAAAAACATATAAAATATGCTTTGTATAGCTTGAAATATTATTTTAGAAAATCAATGTTAGTATTTTTAATTTTTTTTAGAAACTTATGCAAAAGTAAGTCACAAGTAGATGTATATGGGGAAATTTTTATAATAACTTATTATTTTTACTATGAATAATTAGTTTTTGTTGATAAATGCGTGTATATATGTTGCTATATGCTTTAACTTTTAATGATATCTCTATTTTATTTACCAAATTACTCATTCGTCAATAATATTTTCTATGTAAAGTATTATTTTTAAAAGTTTGATTTATACATAATATTAAAGTAATTTAAAGTTAAAAAAATTTTTATTGAATTAATTTTGATCAGCACTTTATAGAAAAGCATTAGTTGCATGGCTTCAGATGCTGTGATATTGTCAAGTTTTAAAGTTATTTATAAGAAAAATTACAATCTTATATGGAGATTCAAATTCTAAACCAAAAAATAGCAATTCTGTTATTAATGATTCCAAATATTTTACTTTAAAACTAGAAATCGGAGTTATAAATATAATTTTCAATTTTTTAATGTTTCATATTTTAATATTTAAAATAACTTTACATCATTAACTATTGAATTATGAATTTAGCAAGATGGTAGACAATAAAATATTAACTTAGCAAACATATGATTATAACTTTAAATTTTACTGTAGTAGAGCCATTTTTTTAGGGGGTTTGATGCTCTGAATTGAATTCAAGTAAGAACACCATGGTTATAGCAGAAATCTATTATATATCGTAGTTCTACTTACGATAGAAATGAGTTCTGGCAGAAAAATTGATTTTGAGGATTTAAAAATGTAAAGAAACAGAAATACATCCAATATATGTATTATGTAAAGTCCAGTGTGCATGAACGCATTCCTAGGCTTATTTTAGGTTGACCTATAGTAGTAATGTTGAGAGAGTAATTATTCAGAAACTGATATGTATACTATTTTTTAAAAAAATGAAATCATGTCAAAATGATGCTGAGGTCTTTAAAGCTTAAATAAGCAGTCCATACTAGTTAGAACTTTAAAACATAACAACTTTTACCATAAGTTTGCCTTATGATATAAATAAAAAAAAATTAATGTTTTAACTCAAAATATTTATGTAAGAGCAGATTTATTAGTTCTAAATAGTATTTAATTTTATCTGCCATCTACCAGCTATTGTTAATATTAAAATCTATTAATTTATCTAAGGCTAATTTTTTTAAAGTAATGTATCTTTGTTTTAGTTTTTATTATTTTTTTAAATTTAGAAATATTTAAATTCGATATTTATTACATAAAATAATAAAAATTGTTGCTATTGATAAATAAAAAGTTTGGTTTAAATCCTTTTTTATAAATATACCTACAAAAAAAGGAATAATACTTATAAAAGAAATTTTTTAAGCGTTTTTTAAGATAAAAAATGTCTAATAATTTTAATTATGTCCATATTTTATAGATAAGATTATAACTTTACTAAAAGGCTTTAATGTAAGTTGAAAATATTGCTACTACATTTTGGCTAGTTAAATATTTTAATTATTGAACAAAACTTATTTATAGAAAATATATATATATATAATAAATTTATTCTTTAAAATATTTAAATTCAATATATAACTATTCAATTTAGGAATGATTTTCATCATTATAAAATTTATTATATTATTTTTTTATTAATTTAAAACGTTATCTTTTATTTTAATTATTCATAGAAATAATAATTTATAATAATAAATAAATCAAACTCGAATAATTAAACTTTGGATTTGATTTTTTTTTTTGTTCACAAGGTCAAACCCCTGGCGCAACTTGTTAGGTTGTGAAGTTCGGGT